>VKOC01006297.1:0-11955 GCA_009364415.1 Spea multiplicata
TCAAGAAAAAAACGCCGGACAAAAACCCAAGTGGAAACCTAGCCTAAGAAAGCTTAAAAAGTATTGCCAAAGTAAGCTTTTTGTATGAAGGTAGAATGTCATAACAAGGGAGCATTTTGGTATGACCCAGAATAATTAAACAGATTTATAAATGCTCAGAATCGTTTTTTTTTTATAAAAACATCAGAAAGCGCCGATATGGTAACCTATGACATAACATAACAAAAACATTGTTTTTAGGTTAAGGTTCTATTGTGTAACTCCAAGGGTCCTTATTACATTGGCCTTTTCAGGTTAATTTGGAATCCTATCTGAGTGATAGAATTATTTATATATAAGCAATCTAATATTGTTTTAGGCTTTTAAACAAACACAAATGGCGCATTGGTTAGCGTGCAATAAAATGTTATGTACGCTTGAGTTGAGTTATCCATAAGATATATTATGCTTTATGTTATAAATGTTATTGCCTTTTGTGTTTCTCTTACCTCCACATTGCATCTTGCCTGAAAGAGACATTGTCACAAGTAGTGGTGCATATAGCTGGCATAATCAGCTCATTATTATTCACTATTATACATGCATATGTGGCATCGCCACTGCATACATTATTCTTATTTAAATAAGAATTTATATGTAGCTTTAACAAAATATATGCATTTAATGGGCAGTAGTGTTATAACAAACAATTAACTGTAGCTTCATACCCATATTATGTATAAGGTTGATGGTTATTAATATATTGATTTATGGTATTTCTATATGTGTTGCTGAAATGCATTGAAATTACAACATTTAAGGCACAAAAAAACAATGCCCCGTGCGATCACTCCTGGTTGCATCCTGCCTCTCACAAGATGGTGGCACCCATTAAAAAGTAAAAGAGTTCCCAGAGCCCTCAAACTACTTTATGGCTCTCACACAAGGGGGTTATAAGGGAACATTTTATCAATATAGTGGCCAGACAAAAAAGAAAGAATGAAGACACTGACAGATCTTACCACATGAATGACCAATCTAGAACTTATCAATAGAGCCTCATGGCACACACCTAGAAAACTTCAACTAATTAAGAACAAAATACAAGTTCAGCAGACAGAATTTATATTCAGAGGGCCGACCAACCAAGCCACCACACATTACCTGCAGTTCCCATCAGTCCATAAAATCTTTAGTCCCAGGGAGATTGGAGATACATTTGTGGACTTTTGTGAGTCACTTTAAAACCTTCATTCCAATTCTCAGGTTCCTCAGCCTCAACTGGAAAATATTGAAGTATTTTTGGCCTCATTGCAGATTCCTCAACATTCTCAAAATCGCTGGAAACAGAACTTACAGAACCCTTCACAGAGGAAGAAGTGGCGAAAAGTATTGGAATGATGCAACCACATAAGAACCCAGGCTCAGTAGGGCTACCAAATTGTTACCATGACAAAATTAGTGCTATCCTCACACTACATCTGCAGAATCTCTTCACTCACCTTCTGAGCTCCACAGTGGACTCACAAAAGATGGCGGATGGTGTAAGCACTCCAAAACAGAGGAAATATCCCACAGAATGCGCCAGTAGGCGCACTTTTTCAATTTGGGCATTAAATTATATGCTAAGATATTGACAGTTAGGCTGAATTCTCTACTACCTGACTTGATTGACAACAATCAGGTGGGCTTCATACTAGGACTTTATAGTAAAGTCCAGGGAAATTCTCAACATAACACAAATGGCTTCACAATATCCATGCCTAGTCCTGCCCCTAGATACAGAGGAGGCATTTGATCAGCTTCACTGGGATTGCCTGAGGAAAACTCTTCAAGTGTTTAATATCCCTGAGGCCTTGAGCTGAGCTTTCCAAATCGTGTATACTTACCCCAGACTGTACTGGTACTGATTCTTTTGATAGAGCTTCACTATCCATAATGGTACTAGACAGGGGTGCCCGCTCTCTCCTTTTTGTGTTACCAATGGAACCACTGGCTTTAGCTTACAGATCAGTTACGAAACCTACAGGGACTGTTGGATCATTTTGGAGCTGTGTCCTACTATAAGATATACTGGAGTAAATCTCAAAGCAATTACGATTGGTGCTGATTGTTGAATAAATCATGACAAGGTGTAATATGCCATGTGTTATTGTTCATCTGAGGTTGCATTTACCAAATGTTTAGACCTACTAAGGAACAGGTGATTGTTATTATGTCCTGATATGTAAAACTATAGAATTCAATGAGGATGTACTTTATTTTTCACATAACTGTAATTGAGACATAGTTCCGAGCATTGAAATATTTGTCTTGCACACAGATTTCATTGCATACTTGGTTCTCTCTGACAGTCCTTCAGAGATCAAAACTCGGGTGGCCCAGGCATTCCTAGCATTAAGAATTTTTATTCTCATGCAATACGTGATCTCCTGTGGATCACTGCAGATAAAAAACTAGAATCTCTTTGCACCTGTGGGATAAATACAGAACTCACCTACAATTTTCTGAAGCCATTTGTCAAAGATTCCCCACTGTCAATTCTCAAGCACTACATTCCACACACATCACTACCCAACTGGATCACTAACAGCATCACTACTATTGGGCGCGTCTACAACCAGGTCACCCTGCCCACCTTTTTTGACTTGCAATAACTTTTCAGTTGATAAACCTCCTCCATATTATCAACAAATAGGTACCTCACTACCTGTTTAAAGCCAGGGTTTAACAAATTGTGTGTACCATGATAACATAACCCATTTCTGCCATGCATAGTTTCTTTCAAGGAAAGCATACTGACA
This sequence comes from Spea multiplicata, assembly GCA_009364415.1. Classification (NCBI taxonomy): domain Eukaryota; kingdom Metazoa; phylum Chordata; class Amphibia; order Anura; family Pelobatidae; genus Spea; species Spea multiplicata. The sequence goes on from VKOC01006297.1 coordinate 2,784, forward strand.
GCCCATGGTCCATAATAAGGTTATATGTGTCTAGCATGGAAGCATAAGCATATTTTTGATCCTATAACTATGAACAAGGTAGGCGTTATGAACCTCGTGCTTTGTCCCAATGCACTTTTAGGGCACCCAGGACAGGATATCTAGTATTATTGGAAGCGGGTCTTCTTAGGCAATTGGTTTTCACAACATAGCCTGGTCAATTTCCAGGGAATTGTCGCTTGTAAGATGTTTAGATATCTAGGTGGAATTGTACCATGAAAAAAGTTAACTTATGCATCTGCAAGACATAAGGAGCTCAGTTCAATACGTTATCTAAAAATTCTGAGGAATGAAAACACATCTAAAATATAGAGTAATAAAAAAATCCCCAAATGCTAAAACCACAGTAGGCAGTCAGAAATTCAAGTCCCAGGGCACATAGTCAAGTAAAAAGTGCCAACTGCTCCACTTTGCATACGTTTGGCAAACTTAACTCATAGCGAACACTAGTTGGCAAACTGCTTGTCTAAATACATATTTATATAGTATACTGTATACTACTTTTGTGATCTGTAGGGGCCATTTCATAGTGTTTATTTAATCTCATAAACACTAAAATATCGGAATTGAGAAGTGGCATCGCAGAACAAATAGTTTGGATATCATTTGGTTCTCTTGCTTTTGGTCATGGCACTCCAAATCACTGTGGATCGCTTTCAAAAAGTCCATCCACAGGGAAAAGACTAACAACGCTGCTTTTAACACTAGCCTTTCAACAGGCATATTTTCAAGGTTATTTTTTAATAATCACACTCTTTTCACGTATACATTTGTATCTCGAAAGTATAACTGTAACACATGCTGTTTTCTAATAGATTGCTTAATAGTTATATAAATGTTCAAAACAACAGGTTAAATACTAATGGAAAATAAGTAAAAGCCTAAAGATGGCTCAGGTTCTGTATCACTAATAACCTAGAAAATGATTTGACATTGATCATTACTGATGTGGTGAAAACAGGAGTCATAGGAGTTGTAGTACTGATTATTTTTTAGTATACGTTAAAAGGTACACTCCAGTGCTCATATGTCCCCTTTAAATGTGTGTGTGCCTTCCTTGTAAATACATGGAGGGATTCTGCAGAATACCCCCAAATGCAGTTGCCTGTTTCCTTGCAGGATCCTGTCGCACCACAGTTAACAGGATGGTAAGACCTTTGGGTGATAGTGTTGCGGGTATGTTCCCACACATCGATTAATGGGTTTGGGTCATTGTAGATCAGGTTTCATACCCTCTGCTCTGGCATCCCCTCCAGGTAGGAATTAACCTCTCTGCCTGGAATATCACAACAATGCCTTTAACAAGGCACTTTCAGCTACACAAGTGTAGTGTTGCTGTATGCTGGAGAGGTCTTTTGACAAAAATCTTACAGAAAAGTCTTATTTTTAAAAGATGCAGAAGCACAGAATTATCAGACCGGTTTCAGAAGATGGGTCTAGCATAGGAAATCAAGTTGTTTTATTCACTTCAGTGATCATGGTAATGTGACAGTTTTACCGCTCCATTACCGCTCCATTGAACAGGACATCTGCAGATCAGCACAGGTGAATCATTTCGTGACTTGGAAATATCCACCAGCGCTAATGACAGTCAAAGCTGTTAAAACCTGAGTAGCGATATTTCCGAGGGCAGTTCAAATGGACCCTTCTAAAAGACGAATATATAATCACTTAATTTTAGTTGTGCTGTAATATTGCAAATTTCACAGTAGCGGAGGATACATTTCTTTAAATCTTAGGAATATATGAATATGTATACCAAATAGCAGAACAGAAACCTTAACTTTTGGTGGAATGATAATCGTATACTTCCCAGATTCAGTTCTTGCGTTTATATTTTCTAAAATGTGACTATCTTTTCATTTACAACCCAAGGCGCAAATCAAAAGTATTAATAACAAAAATTAAAATTGATGAAACTCACCATCCATTTTAACCGAAGCAGTGTTGTTCCTTAAACCTGACTGATAATATTACCGTAAAAGGGTGTTCACATCAAATACTACCTAAAGGTCACAGAAAATGTTGAATTCAGTATAAGAATTTAAATTTTTCTTTAACATCACAGCTTTTGCAGTAACAAAGAACACAGTACTTTACATATTCTGAATACCATGAGAATGCATAGAAAAAAACAAACCATGGATACATAGATATTGGTAGCAGAAAAGATATGGTATGCATCACTATTTTCATATTTACTCTTTAGCATAGCCTTAATGCACATTCCAATCTTAATTGAATTTAGTCTATTGTATCTGCCTGTTCTACTTCTGCTGACAGTATATTCCACATACCGTATTGGCCCGAATATAGGCCGCACTTTTTTCCTTTTTGCGGCCTATATTCGGGGCCTAGCGCCCGACACCCGGGACATGCAGTCAGGCAGCGGGGTTAGGATTCAGATCCTCTGCAGCGGTGCAGGGGACCCGTATCCTACTCTCGCATACGCTCAGACAGCCTGCCCTGCCAGCACTTCCCACGGGGGGGGGGGGGGCTTCGACGGCACAGGGAGGTTGTCTAAGCGCATCGCGCAGACGTTGACCGGCAGTGTCAAAGCGAGCATAAAACAACATCCGCTGCCGGCAGTCTGCACGATGTGCTTTAACAATCTCCCTTGCCGGGAATTCCCACAGTGGGGGGTCCCGGCAAGGGAGATTTTAAAGCACATCTTGCAGACGTGCCGGCAGCAGAGGTTGTTTATGCTCGCATCGCCCCTGCCGGTTAACGTCTGCTCGAACAATCTTCCTTGCTGGTACTTCCCACGGCGGAAGTGCTGGCACCGGAAGTTGAGTACTTACGTTGAATATGTCCCCCGCCCGCCCCGCAAGACCCCGTGGAGTCTGCACCGGTAAGTCTGGTGGGGGGGAAATCTTGGGGACAGAGTGGCAGCATATTTCGGGAGGGGTAGAGTGGCAGCATATTTTCGGGAGGGGTAGAGTGGCAGCATATCTCGGGGGGGGGGTTGAGTGGCAGCATATCTCGGGGGGTAGAGTGGCAGAATACTCGGGGGGGGTAGAGTGGCGCAGCAATATCTCGGAGGGGGATAGAGTGGGACAGCATATCTCAGTGGGGTACATTCTTCGGGACAGAGTGGCCAAGCATATCTCGGTGGGGGACAGAAACTTTTTTTTCTTTAAAAAAGCACCTAACATTTTAGGGTGCGGCCTAATATTTGGGTGCGCCCTATATCCGAGCCAATACGGTATGTCCAAATCCTTCCCCAGAAGTAATTTCATTTCATTTGTAATCTCGGTATCTGACACACATCCAACTACCATAAGCCTAACAGCAAATCATAGAGCACTGTGTCAGACTGGCCTTCCCAGCATTCTCTTCTGCGTGTACTAAGTCCTGAATTAGTGTAGTTTGGCAGAAGTGGAGTTCTTTAAAAGTAGGAGTAAAGGAGAGACCCTTAACTAATTAAAGACTTTAATGCCTGACATGTGCTATTCTCCCTGCTAGTAGATGAAGCATGAATAAATAGTAATGTAACATACTTCTTGCTGGAGTCCTGGTGAGGCTCCTACTCACACGCTATTGTTAAGAGTTGCTTTATTAAGTACTTGCACTGGTAGCACCGTATGAAGCGGCATAGTCCTATGATTGCCACAAAAGTTTTCCCATTTTTTTTTTTGTGTGCCGAGCTGCTAGATGAAGAAAGGCCCTCCAATTCGATTCTATTAACACTACACACTTAAGGGGTAGCGTTACCTTCATCAAGGGCACCAACAATGAACACAAGGTGTTTGTATGCTTGAGCAAGTATGTCTAAGGGCAAGCAAGTGTGTGAATGCAAGTGTAAGCCAAGATGTTTATGTCCCCCCATATGGCCCCCCTTAAATTTCATTCTTTGAGATGTAATTGTCCAGAATCTCCTGCTAGCACCAGCAAGGATATAAAGGCTGTTAGGAATGTAAGGCCCAAAGAAAAATGTGTTGCATCAGTTTTTCAAAAGATAGGCTGTTGTTAGAAGCTGAATAAGCTGCTTTAAACTCAATGTTGTCTTTATTAAATTAAACCTTTAGAGGAAAGAGCAACTGGCCTCCTAAGGTCCATTTGATTAACATGATAGAGTACTGTCTGCTTTGTCTAAGATGAGAAATACATTTACATCTTTTTTCTAATCATTAAAACATAATGCCTTTTTACCCAAATACATTTAGTTAAATGCTTGAAAGTATGAGAACATTTTACCAATTATCTCAATTTTAGTTCACCATTAAATTATAAATGCATATGCTTTCTTTGTTTAAACCATAGCAGTGGCCATGCATTTTACAACTGCATTACCAATGTACCTTAATGTCCCTATCTGTTAAACATAACCGCAGCTCTATTATTAGAGTATGTTTGAGCACTTGAATTTCTGAAAACATCCCCAAATGCATATTCTCAGTACTTGCCATATAATACTCACTAGTTCAAATCCATTTCAAGGAGAAAATCAGATAGATAGATAGATCTAAATCACATAAGCAGTTATTATTATTATCTTTTATTTATATAGCGCCAACAGTTTACGCAGCGCTTAATACAATACATATATTCAAGGGGTATGACAAGACTAGAATTGACAGACTAAGACAAAGCGATACATTAGGTGGAGAGAGCCCTACTCACAAGCTTAGTTATGAACTCTGTACTGTCACATGTTTCTGGAAAAATCTAATCTAGATGAATAAATTCAACATTACATGATACTCAGTGTAAATTTAAACAAGTGTCTGCATACTGCGGTATTATAGCTCTGAACATCCAATAAGCTCTCATTGCCCTGATGTCAGGTCCACGCCGCGGTACTCCTCTTGGTCCCACGCCGCGTCCTCCTTCTGACCCACACCGCCGATATGGCGATGCACGAAGAGGGGTCCGACGTGGCAGAACTGCTCACTCCCCGCCGCGGTCTTCTTCCCGGCGTGGTGATCTTCAGGACGGCAGGAACACAACTGCAGGGCCGTCCCAACAGAAACGGAGAACACGTTCCCTCTCTCGCACGCCCTCTAGTGGCGCGCTCGCATACAACTCCTTTTCTTAAAGGCACAGTCACAATATTCCCAGGTGTATAGAATCAGGTCAATCTGGACATCAGAGGGAGTATCCCTTCCTCCTTCCTATAAATCTGTGTCCTTTCGTTCATTCATTGCTCAGATATACTGTGCTCTCTACGTATATACGTCAGTGCTCCCTTATCATTGCTTCATTGGATATTGACCCTTCGCTCTCCTTATCGTGTCTGAACCTTCGCTGCCTGAACTGACCTCTGCTTAGCCTGACTTCGTTTACGTCTCATCCCTATCGGTACCTCGCTTTTGATTCATCCACGTCTCCAGCCTTGCATATTGGGCTCCGACTACTAAACCCGACACTGAACATCAAATAATAAGGTGAAAAAAATTCTATTAAAGTAGTAAATTAAGAAGAACTTTAATCAAATCAAAAACAAAAATCAGATATAGATTAATTGGAATTCACATAAAAACTCAGCATCAAAGGTATAGATAAAACCCCTGTAATTGGTATAGATCGCAGGCTCCACACCCCAAACCCAAATTATACATAAAGGACTTGCCCCAAACAACCCAGCACGAGTCAATGTTGTCCCCAAACAGCCCGGCCTGTGCCATCTTTGTCCCATAAACACCCTACCTGTGCCATCTTGGTCCCCATCGCTCCATCGCACTGCTTGTGCCATTTTTGCCTTTCCACAATTATCCCCTTAATGACAAAGCCCGTACATGTACGGGTTCAAAATACATTGTTTTCAATGAGTTTAGGGACCGCCCATTGTCCTTAAGGGGTTATACACCTGATACACACAAACACTTTCAGTCACATAATTCATTCACACAATCATTTATTCTCTCACACATTCACACAAATCATTTACACATATTCATTAATACATTCTGACAAATTAATTAGTTCTCTCCCTCATTCAGACACTGCATCCACACATTAATTCATTAAGTCTCTCCCTCATTCAGACAATTCATCCACACATTAATTCATACACATTCATTCACTTATTTCAATATTCTTACTACCCTCTTTCTCACTATCTACCCCACATTTCTCACTATATACCCCCTCTCCCTCCCTTACACATTTCCCCCTTTCTATCTACCCCTCTGCCTCCCCTACCCACTATCTACCCTCTCCCCCTCCCTGTAGTTCACTTACCTTGAAGTTCTGCGGTGGGATCGCGAGGCCTCCGTAACCCTGCTCTGCGGCGGTGCGCGCTACTTCACTGTTGAGCGCCGGCATATGACTCCATATGCCGGCGCTCAGCATGAAATGCCGGCACCGTGATGGAGGTAGAGGCCTCGTGGAGGAGACCCTCTGTCTCCCCTGCGTCAAAAAAAAAAAACACGCTTCTATTCATTACAGCTAGACTGGCCCGGCCAGTCCGGGCCTGACTATATATATATATATATATATAATAAAAAGAAATGTAAAATGAAATGCCAACTGATGCCACAACTATGATCTTTAAAACATGTCTTAACTGGTCTATGGAATAATGACTGTATTTAATATTGTCTACATATATACATGTAAAACATTTCTTCTGCTGATACAGCAGTAGTTGTGAGGGTTTAACCATGCCACTATGGATTACACTGTATCCTTGTTTAAAGCACAAATATGTTTGAGAATACCATAATGGACACAGACCAAACTTCATCCAGCTGTTATATGAAATGTTTATTCATCCCGATAAGGTCTATATAGGATTGTCATTTTACCTTAATCCTCACCTGTGAATGTCCTTTAATTTTTCATTTTGTAATTATTTGCATGGTTCATATTTGACCATCAGATTTCTACAGTTTAGCCATGGTCTCTTTATGTCTTGAGCCACTACTCCATGACCTCTTCTCTTTCATCATATTCCAGGTGTACATTCCCTACTTCATCCTATAGGTTCATCTCCTGGACAATATTACTTTATAATAAAACTATTCATTTGCAAGGAATCCAAACAAATGTACTCAAAGAAAAGTTGATTAACAAAAAAAATGAAATGGTTTCACAATTTTACATCTTCTGAAAATTCGATCAGATATTTTTTAAAGGCTCTTTTAATAGAATATGAAGGCTAGGTATGGTATATTTTTTGTGTTCAGAAAATGTCATCTGTCATCTCACAGCAGGTAAATTGAAAACAAAAGTATTTTGAAAACTTACTAATAGGAATATGTTATTGCACTAAGAGTCTTCATCCACTAGCATTAACTAAGGCCCTACCTATTTCTCTCTTAACACATATTAAGTGCATTGTATCCAACCCTCTTGACCTTCAACAAGGTATTAAGGAAACTATTTTTAGACGCTTATTTGTCAGAAAATGCACTACATCAAGTAGGTATAAGCACATTTTAATGCATATTTGTTTGTTTTACAAGAAAATCTCATACTGAAAACTTACAACAAACATCAACGAACCGGGGTAGAAACTAATGTTATTTGTTGATGAAAGCTGACAATTCCCATGATGAAAGCTGGCAAACCCATGCATGGGTGGTATCACTGTACTTGGGAGATGTTGCTGAACACATATTGCGGTGTTGTTTGATAGTGAAGTATACCTGGAGCTATAAATTTATACCTGAAATACAATTTGCGTGACAAAAAAAATTACTACCACAAACTTTGGCAAAGGCTGGCGGTAGAATCTCATGCATTGAAAGGGTTAAAATACTAACATTTGAAATGCCTTGGAGTGTCAAATTTTCAAAAATATATGGTTTGATGGAGTAAGTTGAATTAGCTTCAAAGATGGCCATATTAGGACATGGGGGCAGTAGGACCAGATGTAAAAGTTCCAAGTTAGAAAATGCACATTTCCTAAATGTGGTATTTTACCTCCCACAAAAACCAACAAACTCATACAGGGTATCACTGCATTGAAGAAGATGTTGCTGAACACATATTGGGTTCTTATTTGAAAGTAAAATATACCAGGAGCTGTAAATTCATTAAGCGCAATTTTTATGATAAAAACACAAAATAAATGACTACCACAAAGTCTGACAAAGGGTGGTAGTATAGTTAGTACATTGAAAGGGTTAAAATACCAGTATTTGAAATACCATGAGGTATACATATGAGGTGTCCTTGATGTACAATATATATATTGTTACGTCGGATCAGGTATCACAGGTAATGGACCCAAAATGCAGGAATGGCGAGAATCCGATAAACAAGCCGGGATCGGGGCAGGCGGCACAGGAGCGTAGTCAAAAACGATAGCCGAGGTCGGGGCAGGCAGCACAGGAACGTAGTCAAATAACAATAGCCGAGGTTGGGACGAGCAGCGCAGGATCAAGGTCAGAAGAACAAAGCCGAGGTCTGGTACACGAAAATATCAATCAAAAGGCACAAGAGAAATAAACACCCTGAGAACAATTACATGGACTCGTTGAACGGGCAAGGAAACCTAGGACCAGGAAGCTTAAATAGGACCAATGGCGGGAGATCAGGTAAGATGACGTCATCGCGACAGGCGCAATAATAGCGTCGTCGCGATGGCAACAAAACAAAACCTTCTGCCTGTGTTACTTCCGCGAATGACGCGGAAGAGCCACACAGGCAGGGGTGGTAATGCAAACAGCCGCCGTGGACATGCAGCGGCGATCGGCACTCGATCACCGCCGACATGCCAGCGGCGGTTCAAGAACAAAGTCCTCTCTGCCTGTGTTGCCGCCGCGAGCGACGCGGAAGCGCCACACAGGCAGAAGAGGCACTGGTCGGGAGCCGCGAGCATATAGCGGCGGATCGTCTCTCCGATCGCCGCTGATATGCTGCGGCAGCCCGATCAGAGCTGTCAGTGGCTGGGAGGCGTGCCTGCTCGATGCGCACGCCCCCTCGTGTGCGTGTCGGACGCACGTCAGTACGCGAGGGGGACGTGCGCGAGGAACACCGTGGGACCCCGGCCGGACAGGTAGGTGTAACACAACCCCCCCTCCCAGGAGCGCGCTCCGGGCGCGAAGGACCAGGACGGAGAGGAAATCGGGCATGGTAACGGGAGATACAGAGAGGCGCATGCACAGCGCGGGCAGGAACCCAGGTCCGTTCCTCCGGACCATACCCACGCCAATCAAGCAGATACTGCAGGGAGCCGCGGTGC
>VKOC01006311.1:0-13890 GCA_009364415.1 Spea multiplicata
CGCAGTATATATCGCGGTGTCGCAGTATATATAGTGGTGTCGCAGTATATATAGCGGTGTCGCAGTATATATAGCGGTGTCGCAGTATATATAGCGGTGTCGCAGTATATAGGGGGTGCTGTATAAAAACAATGATAATGTGTTTATTAAACAGTCCCAGAGCTGGCAGTGAACACTCGGATTTATGGAGTACCCTTGGAGGAGTGGCGCTCATCCTCAAGCTATATGTCAGAGTTCATGTCCACAGACCACGGAACCTACCCTGTAAACGCCGCGCCGTAACACGCAAAATAACGCTGCTTCTCGGCGGGCACGCAAATACATTAAATAGAAGAGGAGACCTCAAGTCAACTCCTTCCATTCATCTGCATTTAACTGCAACTGAACAAGAGACCTCTGAGGCCCCAAAACATTCTGCAACTCCACATCTTTCTCTACGTTCATACAATAAAAGTTATCGCTGACGGCCGGAGACTTTATGTTCTCTTTATCATGCTGTGGCCCTAGCGGTGAGCCTGAGCAGATAAACCAATCAGGGGGAGGATCTGTTTTGCCCCGAAAAGGCAAATAATTAATTGCCCCATTCAGTCAGATTACCCCATTCAAGATTTAGCTAGAGATAAATAGTCCGTGCCTCGCGCTCCCTTCATTCTGTGATCCCCCCAAACCGGCCCGCTCGGCCCTCCGGATTGAGGGCCCCAGACGGCTGCCTTGGCATAATGCATATCTCCAATTACAATCAATAAATTAAAGAAAACAGGATTTTTTTGCCAGATTTTACATAATTTAATTAATTTGCATCTAAATAGGATTTCTCTTTATTTTCTGCCAATATGGCCCCTTTCCAGTGATTTTAGGAATGACGGTTTGAGATTTCATCATCAGTTATTTATGAGATTTAGGATTGTTTTTTCTTAAGATCTTCTCCATATTGTCAGTTTCCTTTTTTGTGATTAATTTGTCTGAATTGATGATTAATAACAGTTTTAATAAACAGCGGATATCAGCGGTAACCAAACCTACGCGGTGAAAAACATAAAATAATAAACAGCAAAGAATCAGCGCAGCCGCTTATAACGCGGACTCCACTATGTAGGGAGCAACGATGAATATACAAAAAGAGTGAGAGAGAGACAGGGGAAACAGAGGAGTGAGTGGGCACTCACTGGATACAAATGTATCGCCCTCAATCAGAAACATCAGCCAGGATAAGAGTCAAAGCTGTTCTTTTCTTTATTTCTGGAAATAGCGACCGGTTGCGGGTGAACAAACGCCCTCCTCACGGAGAAACATGAATGAGGAAATACATCAAATAATAAATGAAAACTAATAATAAACCGAAATCTGTGCAGGAAACGGAATTCTCGGTTATTCATGGTCACTGTGGGCAAACCAGCAGCACAGCAGCCTCAGTGTTCCGTGACATCATCAGTCTCTGTGACATCATAGTTCTCTATGACATCATCGGTGTGAGCCTATAAAGCTGCCGCCCACTCCTCTTTCCCTTTGGTGCAGTTGGGCGCTCGACACATAAGGTGCTATTCCATAGCGGTCTTAGTGTTGCTACCAACTATTTCAAACCATTATGGAGGAGAAAAGCGAAGCAAGCGCTGTGCAGAATTGCTGCCTCCTTTCTGGACTTCGGTGGAGTTTAAAGAGATTCTGCCCCAAAAAACTGAGAAGATTCTGCAAACGAGTAAGAAAAGTTTTCAGAAACGCTGTGAGCAGCGGATCGGAGGAAGAAAGATGCAGCGGCAGGGAGAGGAGCAGAGTAACTGCTAATGGCAGAGATGATGGCAGCCAGGATCTGGCGCAGCAGGGGGAACAAAAAATACATCAACACCTGAAGCAGCGCATGCTGATGAAGGGAACGGTTCCCATCAAAAGATGCAGGAGTCAGGAGGAGAGTATCGTTCCTGCCAAAAGATTTCGGAGTCTTCTCCCCACGACAGTCTCCGGCTTCACCTTCCATTCCATGCTGGGACAAGGAGCCTTTGGAAAGGTCGAGTTGGCTTCCATCCCTGCCAGGGACTCCCCGGTAGAGGTTACGGCCATCAGCAAGAACGCCATGAGACCTGAGAACATTACAAAGGAGATGAGCAGAGTAACTGCTAATGACAAAGATGATGGCAGCCAGGATCTGGGGCTGCAGAGGGAACAAAAAGGACCTCAACACCCAAAGCAGCGCATGCTGATGAAGGGAAAAATCCCCATCAAAAGACGGAGGAGTCAGGAGGAGATTATCGTTCCTGCCAAAAGATTTCGGAGTCTTCTCCCCCTGTCAATCTTTGACTTCACCATACATTCCGTGCTGGGACAAGGAGCCTTTGGAAAGGTCGAGTTGGCTTCTGTGGCTGCCAGGGACTCCCCGGTAGCGATTAAGGTCATCATCAAGAACGCCATGAGACCCGAGAGCATTATGAAGGAGAGGAGGACCCTGGAGGTGGCTCGGAGCAGCCCATTCCTGTGCCATGGATACGCGGCCTTCCAGACGCAGACCTGCGCTGTCCTTGTCATGGAGTATTTGGCTGGAGGGAGCTTCGAGTCGTATCTGAAGATTTACCGCTCCTTCACTCAGTCCGCAGCTGCCTTTTATTCAGCAGAAATTGTGTGCGGCGTCCAGTTCCTCCACTCTCGGGGAATAATACATCGCGACCTGAAGGCGGGGAACGTCTTGTTTGATGCAGAGGGCCATGCAAAAATCTGCGATTTTGGGATTGTTGCAGAAAATGTTTTCGGGACCGCACAGGTCACAGACCCTTGCGGCACATTTATGTACATGGCCCCAGAAGTACACCTCAAGCAAGCCTATGGCGCTGCCGTGGACTGGTGGTCCTTCGGGGTGTTGCTTAACCGCATGCTTACCGAAGATTACCCTTTCTTTGCCGGCAGAAGCTGGGAGGCTCGCTTCAGAGATATCGTGCATGGCAGCCCCCGGCTTAGCAAAAACCTGAGCAGGAAAGGACGCGACATCTTGAAGAAACTCTTGGAGAAAGATCCTGAGCGTCGCCTCGGACTGAAAGGAGATATCAGGCGGCATCCGTTCTTTCGAAAGATCAAGTGGGACGACATCGAGAGCCGACGCGCGACTCCCCCGTACCGGCCGACAGTGAGATTAAATCTCCAGCGGGATAAACGCTGCATGTATCCATCGGCCCAGCGGATCCCAGAGAACGTTTCCTCCTCATCCGATGGAAAGGAGCTGTCTGGCCTTTCCTCTTCATCCGATAGAAATGAACTCTCTGGCTTCACCTTTGTGACCCCAGACTGGATGAATTGAAGGACTGAGCCCCGGCCGAGTGACTCCCAATCTCTTGTTTCCAATGACAATCACAATAAATGAAGGAAACAAAACACACTTTTGTTTTTTGTCTCTTCAATCCTATTGAACTCTGGATGTCGTTTTCACCGGGAGCTGTGAGTGGGTGTGACCTCACAATACAGTTTCTGCCCTTGTGACATCATAAACCGTGACGCGTTTCATATACTCTGAAATATGGAGACAAGAATGTCCCAAATAAAACTAAATGTCACAAATCTACTTTCTGTATCTCGCAATTAACACAATCCGGGTGATACTGTACACAAAAATCACACCTTTTCCAGTAATAATGATATTTTATTTAATTATTAGTGTTTAGTAAATTGTAGGCTTTTAAAATGACATCATTGTGGGATCTGATTAATGACCCTGCTCTCATGTACTAATCTATCACATTATTCTGGGCAGCACAAACCTCCATTGCATCTCCCACATGGCTTTGTAAGGTGGGTTATTCGGTAAGGTGGGACCGGCCCTCCCCGCATCCCTCAGCACAGGGGTCCCCATTAACCCCTGAAACGTTGGCGGGTGTGAATTATTGGATCCGTGGGATGTTTGGGCATTAGGCTCACCCTTTAGTCGCATAAAGAAGGTGCTTTAGTTTGGGCCCCAAACTGGATTAAGATGCCAGCGAGTCCTGCGCACGTTGTCTCAAATGGGCTCTATTATGCCTGAGTCCTCGGCTCTCCATCAGCTTTGAGAGCGATCTCTTCCCTTACAGTTGCCCCCTTCCGTAATATATAACCCCCTTCACCTTACCTCAGCCCCAACTCCATCTTGGGGCAGCCGCGTCCATTTTCTGTGGCCTCCTTGATGTTCTGTGTGTTTCTGAGGTAAATGCTTATCACGAGTATAACTCCTAGGTGTGGGAGCTGCGCTGGGCCTTGTTTACTTCCTGTCCAGGTTCTGGCCACTTCCTGTCCCTTTCAAGCCTACAGGGGTCTAGTGCCACGCCTATATGTGGCAAGCCACGCCCCCTTACTTTGGCCACCTCCCCTTCTCTTCAGTCCCAGCTCCATCTTGGTGCAGTTTTACTGAACCCACACAAGGTATATATTGGGTGTTATTTTTCAGGACAGGAGGAGCTTTCTTTAGATGATGATTTTGATCATCTTACTGACAATAAAAATGACAATATTATAAAATACGGTGAAGCCACCGGCCCTCCCCCAACTCCGGGAAGACTTCATTTTTGCAGACAATATGGAAGCTTGGCGTATACTAAGGCTCATACGGAAACATGGCCGGCGTGGCACTCGCTCGCCTTGGATACGGCTATAATGTCAGCAAGATAACAGTCGGGGAGACTGATAACGCTCGGTGGGGGGGGGGTTGGAGGCCTAGGCTTTGCTTCCATGTCTCGCGTCCTTTGCCCCGCGCCGCTCGCCATTTCCACTCCATGCTAGGCAGGGGAGGAGAGCTTTAGTAACATGCTGAGAGCTGGGGATTGGAGAGCGGGTGTGAGATAGAGAGAGTTATTAAACCCTTTCCATAGAGCGCTTCCTATGCACGAAGCATTCACCTTTCAGTGTTTTCTACGCATGTTCTCATCCGGTTTCTTTTTCTTTCACATCCTTCCATTGGGTTTTTTTCTACCTCTGACACGCAGGTACAGCCGTGTCTTTCATTGCTCTTGGGCTGTCTATCTGCGAAGATTTGGCGATTTTATTTAGCCGCTGTTGTCCTTCGTTTGTCCTTGACAACCGTACCACTGCTTCCATTCACAATCTGCGGCCACCATGATGAGCCCCCCCTCCTCCCTCTTCTATACGTTGAATGGAGCTATATTGTTCATCTGTCCCGATGGCGCCGCTCTGTCCGCCCGTCTCTCTACCGTGCCACTTTCTTCTCATTTCTCTGTATGTTGTATACGGTCGTGCTGTGCCGCTCGCTTGTCACAGGATGCTATAAATAAATACATTTAGAAAAAAAAATATGGTGGAAAATTGAGAAACATTTTTCTGACTTGTGCTTGAAAAATATTTTACTCGTTATTATTATTGATTGTTTTACATAGCGCCATCATATTCTGTAGCGCTGTACAATGGGCGGACAGGACATAACAAGTAGCCATGTAATATAACAAACTGACCAACAGAGACAACACGTGAGGAGGGCCCTGCGCACAGGAGCTTACAATCTACAAAAGCTAATGGAAGAAAAACTGCTAAATAGATTCTGTCATTCTGCCCCCGTTCTCCTGATATAAATTACTTCCAAACAACACCCAATTTGTTTTCCGCAGCATCTCCTGAGTAAAGTCACCCCCCCATGTATAGGTTTGTTTAGTTGTTTGGGGCGCACTTTTTTTAAGAACATTTTGACATCTGGTCAGTGCGTGCCTTTGCCCTATTTGGGACATCTTTGAAATCCACCGATTCTATTTACCACATCATATCATATGTTTTTGAAAATTAGATGCCGCAGGGTATTTCAAATAATGGTATTTTAACTCTTTTAATGGCAGTGCCAGTTTTAGGACGTGTGCATAATATTTCTTTGTTTCATTATTTTTTTAATTTTCAAAGTTTATTTAAATTCTTATTCAATTTTTTTTTAAAATGTATTTCACTGATCACATAGCGATTAGTGGGCAGGGCTCCATTGACCTCCCAATAAGGTGCTGCCGTCAGTAAGAGTGGAAGCTGTGTGGCTCACTATATGAAAGGGTGCAAGAATGAGTGAGGATCCCACAGCCAGCAGCAAGCAGTGAGATAGTCTGCAGAATGGAGCTGGATCCGTGTGTATGGCAGGCAGTAGGCGTGTTATGTGTCGACGCCTTTGCATGAACACGTGTGGTTACTCTCATTAAGTGTATCTGTATATGTTGCTGATGGTTTGCCAGCATGCATGCAATTGGTAGCTATGTGATTCCAATAGGAGAGCTACTGAGCATGTGCAGTATGAGTGCTACCTGCGTACACTTCCTGGTTTCAGTAGAGACAGCGGAGGAGGAGTTAAACGAGACAATTTGCCTCTACAGCTCTGTGATTGGCCAGATCATAGTAGAATCTGCGATAGGGAACGTAGGTTTTAGAATTGCCCATGATTAGCTCTATTATTTCTCCCCATTTAAGAAATTCTCCAGCCAAACCAAGGAGGTCCTTCTCCTTTACTCCTCATCTACTTGTTCAGAGGTCCTGTATGATGTCATACCCCTGGGCTCTGTATTACTTCACACCCAAACAATACTATTGGAGGTCTGCGCAGACCTTGGTCTGGTGTGAAAGGAGATTTCTAATCTCCCCAACGAGCCTATTGGGAGCCGTACAGCACCGTAGTGATACCCGTCACCCAGTAGGGCGAGACTGGGGCTCAGGGGCAGACTGCGCCCTGACATTAAACTTGGGAATGTATTGTATCCTCAATTACGGGAAGCTGTTGAGACCCAAAGGCAGCAAACAGTCGCAAACCATGCCGCTCCCTCCACCGCTCCATGTTTTCTTGTGGGTATGTGAGGCCCTCATTACGCCATACACCGTGCTGGGTGTTCTTCACCAACGCGACATGGAGTGCTGAGACGCTCTTCTCCAAACTCCAGGTGATGAGCAGCGGCCTCCTCCGTGGTGTCCTGCTGTGGACTCCTTCCTGTTCTGCTTACGGGAGACTCATGAACCGTTAACCGCTTCCAACGATCTCTCCAAACCTTCCGCTGTTTCACTCTCGGGGGCTCCTTGGCTGGGCGCCCACTTCTAGGGAGAGGACCCACAGTGCTAAATCATCTCCATTTATCAACCGTTCATCTAACCGCAGGCACGGCCATCAGAGTGAGATCACTTGGTAACCCTTTCCAGATTTATGGAAGTCAACAATTCTCGATCATATACCTTCTGAGGTTTCTTTTTGGTGCTGGACATGGTTCACAGCGGCAGATGCTTCTCCAGCCGCTCTATAACTTAACCCCAATTGCGTTTCATTGATCAGACTCCAGGTTTGAGAATTCCTGACTCCTATTAGCTTTTGCTGAAGTGATGAGGTTAAGGGTTCATGTTTTTCCTCCTCACACTGAGAACGCGTGATTGTTTAACAATAAGCGAACAATAAATAATGTGTTATTACTTCAGATTGTTTCTTCCTTACTGTAACTTAGGTGAATGATATTTGTAATCAAATTTATGTATAAATGAATGGAATTCTCATCACTGTTTATCCCACCCCCTGCCCTATAAAGGTTATAAATGGGTTAATCGAGCTTTCTGAGCTGAAAAGGATTGAAGTTGCCCTCCGTCTGGTAGCTACCCCCTGCAGATATGCCTATTAGCGCCCCAGGGCTTTGAAAAGGGCAGAGCCAACTGCGCAGCATTCTGTCAATATCAGTTTATTCAGAAGCACAAACACACAAAAACGAGACGGAGAGCACCGAGGGGCCAAGGGGCACCGAGGGGCACCGAGGCCAACACCTTCCAGCCGCAGAGCGCTCAGCCCAGCCCAGCCCAGCCCATGATTGCATTAAAAAGGCACTAAAAACATTCAGACTCTTCAAGAATAAAAACCCTGGAACGAGGCGCAGGCCGAGGCTTCCCAGGGGCCACAGCATCACATGCCATCGGCCTGGCCCCAGCCAGAACACGCGTGACACCGACACGGGTCCCACGGCACCTCAGAGGCTCTTGAGAAAGAGTTTGTTGTGTCGGGAAACGAGTAAAGAGTCGCAGCGCCACGCCTGACACACGCTGGCTCTGTCGCTTTTCGTAAGGCAGCGGGATCCCAACCTAAGGTCGCGCAGGACCGACGAGATGTCAGACGAGCAGTTCAGGGGCCCACGGACCCCACAGCCTGGATGAAGGAAGAATGGGATTAGCCATAAAGAATACAGAAATGCGCGGGAGGCATGCGAGCCCGGGGGGGTCCCAGATAAATGCGCAGGAGGCAGGCGAGGTCGACCCACATCTCACCCACCAGTAAGGTTCAGATCAGCCATTTCTGCCGTTCTCTCCCGGAGCGCGCTCAGAAGACATTCGAATCCATCGGCCCCCACGTTAGGGTTCCCTGACAGGTCCAGCGACGTCAGGGAGGGACACACCGGGAGACACCTGCGGGCCAAACCAGTAAAAGCATCAGCCGGTATAATGAGCCTGCCGCTGGGCCAAAACGGGCTAAAAACAGCGTGGGGTACATAACAGTATATATACAGCGTGGGGGTGGGGTATATAACAGTATATATACAGCGTGGGGGTGGGGTACATAACAGTATATATACAGCGTGGGGGTGGGGTATATAACAGTATATATACAGCGTGGGGGTGGGGTACATTAACAGTATATATACAGCGTGGGGGTGGGGTACGGGGGTGGGGTATATAACAGTATATACAGCGTGGGGGTGGGGTACATTACAGTATATACAGTAACCCCTGTGACGTGGTTTTGGCCGCTGCTCCTTACCTGGCCAGGTCACGCACGGAGTCATCAGTCAGATGATTGGTCGAGAGACTCAGGTGAGACAGGACACAGCCTTCCTGAGGACACAGGTGAAGTCAAACTCTATGAAGCACAAGCCACGGGGCATCAGGCGGGGGCTGTTAATCGCACTCACCTGGGACAGGTAGCGAACTAAAGGCTCCGTCATGAGCCCCTCTCTACTGCCCACCGACTTCATCTCCAGCCTTGCGATGGCGTCATGGGGCAGGGTCCTCAGGATTAATTCCACCCCAGTGGAGCCCAGCGGATTGTACGAGAGGGACAGAGTCCTCAAGTGGGCAGCTCCTAAGGACAGAAAAGCCATTATCCTGGGGCAGATAGAATAAAATACCCCAACCGAGTACACGCGGATAAGAGGGGACACCCGTATAACAAGGCTGTATCCTGAGGACAGACAGCTGGCAGGAAGAGGAGTAGATGCATGGAGTAGGTGAACCGGGGGCATTGGTTTGGGGCGGGAGACAGCCCAGTGGGGCAAACATCAAGGATCTGGAGAAGCACTAGGCGGGTAACAGACCTCGGAACGCGTCGGCCAGCTGGAGGCGATATTGCTGCAGGAACTTGGCAGACAGCTGGCAGCCCTGCAGGTGTAAAGTGCCGAGTACAGGGCAGGCGCGGATCAGGCTGGCCAGGGGCTGGGAAAGGCCGTCGCCCAATGGATTCATGCTGAGGTCGAGCTCTTCCAGGTTCTGCGGGAGGAGAAGAAGGGATGATATACTTGGCTCTGGGTCCCCGAGAGGGCAGGAACTCCTTGGGAGGGCCCGGCGTTACCTTTAGTGCCTCGCTGCCGGGGCCGCTGGGTGCCGGGGTCAGTCTCCTGACGCCCTCGTGAGTCAGTCTATTGCACGATAAGTTGAGGTGGGTGAGGTTGGGCAGGGTGCTTAACACTGCCAGCAATTCCTCCACGTCACAGTCACTCAGGACATTCCCACTCAGACTCAGCTGGCGGAGCGACGACTGCAGCTTGAGAGCGCGGAGCAGCGGGCAGAAATCCCGCGACCGCAACGAGAGGCGGCAGACGCTCAGACTCGGACTCGTCGCTTGCTGCTCCAGGGCCTTCATCACCAAACGGTTCTCCGCTGGCAGGGAAAGAGCAGGTCAGGGGAGGACAGACAGAAGACAGCAATCGGTCACACTCAGCGAGACGGGACGGGGGTGGGGGGGGGTAAGTGCGCTGGCCTGCCGCAGGCAAGTGCACCATCTCAGCGAGAACGGTGGGGGGGGTTAGTGCCGCTGCCCTGCACGCCGGAGCTCACACTTCAGCGAGACGGGGGTGGGGCGGGGGGAAGTAGTCCGCTAGCCTGCCGCCGGAGTACACTCAGCGAGCCGGCGGGAAGCAGGGATGTGCGCTGCTCCTATGCCGCCGGATAGTTCACACTCAGCGAAGACGGGGGAAGAGGAAGTGCGCTGACTCCCACACGGACGTCACCACTCAGCGAGACGGGGGGAGTGCGCTGGCTGCCACCGGAGTCACACTCAGAGAGACGGGGGAAGAAGGGAGTGCGCTGCCTGCCACCGGAGTCACACTCAGAGAGACGGGGAAGTTCTCCGTCCAGGTGCTGCACTTCAGTAACTTGGACTCTCAAGTTCTTAGGACACTCACCCACAGCGAGGCTCTGGCAGGCCTTCCTGTACCGATCCGTGACAGGCGGCAGGTCCCACGAATTCACTTCAGCAAGTACCTGGGGGGGAGGAGGAAAAGGGCAAATTAATGGCCCGTGTGGCCCTCAAGTGGAGAGCAGCCACCTCTCCATCTGGGGACATCACAAGCCAACAGTTACCCTCTTGGAGGGACTTCGAAGGCGAGGCGAGGCTCTGTACCGACCTCTTCGTTGCTTTGAAGAACGTGCAGGACGAGGTCCTGAGGGGCCAGCAGAGCCCCTTCCTTCTTCAGGGTTAGCCGGGGAAGGAGACCACAGCTCTGGTAATAACGCTGGGAGGCCTGCTCTGCCAGCCACGAGACCTCTCGAGTCTCTCCGTCACTGCAGGAACAGGATGGAACAACGTGACCAAAACCCGCCCACGAGGAGCCGACTCGGGCGCCACGAGGAAGCTGCTTATGGGCGGCAATCAAAGGACCTCAACAGAAGAACCCATTTAGTGAAGAGTCAGCCATTACCTGCGAGGAATCGGGATGAGGAACACGTTATCCTGGACTCGGACGCGCACTCTGATGGGTGGGGGAGGAGCGGGACTCATCACAGGGGCCGGGATCTGCAGAAACAGCGGTTTTATGATATTATTTCAGTAAATGCGAGAAGAGCGCAGGAAGGCAGAGGCCGCGCAGGACTTTGGTTACGGACGCCGAGTTCATGGTTTGCCGTACCTGGGACGCAGCAGGAAGCCAGGCATCCACGGAGCTGTTGGGTCCTCGGTCGGCGGACGCGTCCGGCACACGCGGTATGGAGGGGTTATTCTGCCCCGACCCTTTAGTACGTCCAACCACAGCCCTGTCCACGATCTGCGTCAGCTTGGTCTGGCGCGAGCGCTTTCTGGATAAAGAAGGGGTCCGCTTCTCCCTTCCCCGTGGCGGGACCTCCTCCGCTCTCCCATCCACTTCTTCAAGGTGGCCCTCTTCCCCTTCGCTTCCCATGCTCGCGGGGGACACGCGCCCCCTTTTCCTGGAGCGAGAGATCTCTTTAAGGTCATCTTCTAACCAATCATCATCCAGATATTCGTCTGACGGCACCAGAGCGAGCTTGGGCGCGGGGTCAGGGGTGAAACCGGCAGGCTGCTCCGGGGACCGGCTGAGCATGCGGGACTTGGCACTGCCCAAGCCTTTGATGGCGCGTTGGTAAGCCTCGACACCACCGTCGGAGAGCCGGGTTTGTTGGGCCGGTAGGGAGGACTCAGCGGCCGCCTCGTTTTCATCGATTCCTTCCATGGTCAGAGCAGAATCGGAAGACCGCTGTCCTGCGAGGCGCTGCCGTTTCCTGACGGGTCTCAGAGGCGTGAGGAGCTGCTCCGGGAGCTCTGCTGCGCTGACCTGGGTGCTGCTCCTCGGGGGCGGAGATACTGGCAGAGGATCCTGCGGTCTCGACGGAGAACAGAACGACTTCCGCCTGTCTGTCCCCTCAACCCACCCCGTAGAGCGCTTCGGCTCCCGGGGCCAGGACTGGACTGAGGGTGACTGAGAGGCCTCGGCGTCGAAGAGATCGCTGTCTGGGAGATCCTGAGACCGCAGCGATGCCGGAGAATCTGAGAAGAAGCACGAGATCACCATAAGCACCCGCGGCAAAGACTGCAAGCTCACGGGGTGCGGAGCGCAAGGACAGACACCCTGAAGGGCCCCGGAGCTCACACTCACCACGCAGCGTCTCCCGCCTCCCCGACAGAGCCTCTCGGAGCAGGTTCTCCGTCTTCTTGCAGAGACCGCGGGTGTCCTGATCCAGGTGCTTCCCATACAGCTGCACCCACTCCTGGAGGCTGCCCAGAGGCGGATCACCCTGCGCACAACACCACAAATGATAACGCGAGAATAAAGCGGAGAGAACGAGGCAAAAAAAGAGACCCGCAGGGGAGGGAGGGAGAGAACGAGGCAAAAAAAAAAGAGACCCGCAGGTCCGAGGAGAAACGAGGCAAAAAAGAGAGACCGCAGGGGAGGGAGGGAGAAGAACGAAGGCAAAAAAAAAAGAGACCGCGGGGGAGGGAGGAGGAGAACGAGGACAAAAAAAAAAAGAGACCAAGCGGGGAGGGAGCGACAGAACGAGGCAAAAAAAAGAGACGCGAGGGGGGGGGGGGGCGAGAGAACGAGGCAAAAAAAAAAGAAAGAGCGACGCGGGGGGGGTGGGGTGGGGGGGGGGGAGGGGAGAAGAAAAGAACCCGTGGGGGGAGAGAGAAGAGAAAAAAAAAAAAAAAAGAGACGCGGGGGGGGGGGAAGAGACGCGAGGGGGGGGCGAGAGAACGAGGCAAAAAAGATACACAGGCACAAAATGCAGAGTAAACCGTCAGTGGTAGGCGTGTGTGTTTAGTCCGCGTGATCCGCGTGTGCGTGTTTAGTCCGTGTGCATGTTTAGTCTGTGTGCGTGTTTAGTCCGCGTGATCCGTGTTTAGTCCGTGTGCGTGTTTAGTCCGTGTGATCCGCGTGTGCGTGTTTAGTCCGTGTGATCCGTGTGTGCGTGTTTAGTCCGTGTGCGTGTTTAGTCCGTGTTATAATCTGTTCTCTGACCTTTGCGTTTCGCTGGGTGACGGACGCTCCCCTGCGGAGCAGCAGCTGCGCCACATGGAAGTTGCCACTGGAGAGGGCATCATGGAGAGGGGTGATCCCTTCACACAGCGGCCCCCCAGCATCGTTAATGTCGGCCCCTCGGTCCAGCAGAAGCTCCACAATCTCTGTAACCAACACAGGGAGTGTAATAGAGGAGCAGCGGGGGGGGGGGGGGGCGTTAGACAGAGGAAAAGGGGGCAATAAGCGGCTCACCCAGGTGCCCATGGTTGCAGGCTTCGTGGAGGGGCGTCCAGCCGCAGTAATCCCGCGGATTCAGAGGATGACCCTGTAGGGGCCGCAGACAGACATTAAAAGCGACCCCACTGACCCTAAACCCATCAGAGGCGGAGGGGGCAGTCTATGCAGGGAGCGGGCGCCCGGCGGCTTCACCCACCTTCTCCAGCAGACAGCGGGCGAGCCTCACGTTGCCGTCGATGCATGCGCGGTGAAGCACCGTCTCTCCTTTCTCATTCCGACGATTCCACTGTTGGAGGGAGGGGGGAAAATGTCACAACGCACTCAGGAACCAATCAAATCCATGGAATCTACCAGCAGCCCCGCCCCCTCCTCACCCGGTTCTGCCTCCGCTTCCCGGGGACTGACTTGTTATATCCCTCCAGATCCTCGTCGTCGTCTGTGGGGGGGCGACATTTATGTTATTTACCCGACAACCACGGCTGGGGGGAGCAGGGGCAGCAAAGAGTTAAAAGCGAACAGCATTTAGATCAGCAGTGGTAGAGCGGGGACCACGGGGGCCCTAATGAGCCACCACCGCCGGGGGTCCGATCGCTACAGCCAGCGGGATAATTTAGAACCAAATAACAAAGTCTTACATTACTGAGAGGGCGGCAGATAAGTGGAACAGCCTCCCAGCAGAAGTGGTAGAGGGTAATACAGCAACGGGGTTAAACATGCATGGGATAGACATATGGATATGTAA
>VKOC01006313.1:0-18177 GCA_009364415.1 Spea multiplicata
TGTCTACTAATGAAGTGGATTGCCTATTGTTTTTGTATGCGGCCGTGGAAAAGAATCTTAACACCTTATCACTTAAATAAAATAAGTAAAAAAATTAGAAAAAACATCCAATAGAAACAAAATGACCACGCTTGGTATTACAACCATTTCCTGTTCCTCATGACAGGACTCCGGCCGCCCCACAAGCTACAGATGATTCCCATATCACCACCGTACTCCGCAGCGCTGTACAAGGCGTTTCGGGTGACGCGAGTCAAACAGGACCTGCCCCGTTGTTATGGGCGACAGATGCTGAGCTCGGGATTTCTCACGCCTTTCAGTAACAGCGATACCATATCTCGAGTCTAGACAAACCTCAGGAGCCGGAGCGTGAGGGGGTTCTGAGAAAATGATTGTTGATGGACTTTTTTTAAAGTAAAACTTTGAGGCCAAAATAACAAAAAGAATAAAAAGTTCTAATTAATAATAATATGAATCTTTTTTTCCCAATAAGACCCTTGCCTGTTTTTTGTCTCTTTCTGACTTTTTTTCGGTCCCCTCGCCTCTTTTCAGTCTAAATCCCAGCTCCACGTTCCGGTGTGAAAAGCAATGTCCCTTTAAAAATATATATATTTTTTTTAAAAGACCTAAATCCTTAAGTATTCTCCCCAAAATTTCACAGGGAACCTTTCCCTTTAGACGCGGACATGTAATACGCACCGATAAGGATCTTCTGGTGACCAATAACTGATAGAATCGCCCGGAAGGATACAATGTGTACTCCTAGACCATCATGGATTCCAAGTTAAGAGATCATCTCCAGGGCCCTCTGAGAGGGCAAGAAGAAATGTGAATGGGGGGGGGGTTAAGCACCTGGCCCCATTGATATGCCAATTTGTAACACAGTAGAAAGGATTGAGGACAAGCCCCTATTCAGAAACGGGCACTTTAAAGCCCCACGCTTTCTATGGGACAATAATCCCATCACAGTGGGAAGCCCCCAGAAGGAACTATCTGTCCCTAGTTAACAGAGCGATCTGATGGGGGGAGGGAGGACTTTTGGCCCTATCCATACCTCTCGCTTCTCAAGGTTATGCAGGAGAGCTCCTGGAGGAGTTTGCATCACCGGGAAGAAACGGAGAGGCTAGAAGGAACGCGGCGGCTGCTGGACGTTCCTGCAGAGCACCGGCCATTTTTATGACACCGGAATTCTATAGAGAACGTTCTCAAGAAACCAAAAAAAGAATTTTACAATGAATGGAATACTCGTTTACAGATATAAATGTATTCCTGGTCTAACTCACGCAGGGTTTCCCAATCAAACCCAATGAGTTGTCCCCAAAGAAGTATCTCACCCAGTGAAGGCCACCTAAGACTCAAACACGGCGTAGATGTGTCTAGATTTGTCCACCCCTGCGGGGTATAACCCCTCTGTTATTACTCTTCTGAGATGCAGAGCTTTTGATTAGTAACTCAGGTATTGGCCTCACTATCTTCTCAATATGGACCCTGTATTGTCATAGCTTCTCCACCAGGAGCTGAACCTGAACTTCACTGGGGAACGCCATGACACTTCACATTCGATATCGCTTTGGAGCGTAGGTCAACGTTCCTAACTCTATCCTACCTGAGTGAACGGTATCTGCCTGCTACCAACTATGCCCACCTTCAACACGCCAAGAGGTCAACTCAGGCCTCCCAGGGGTCTGGCTGACCTCCCAAACGAGTGGTCCTCCCTTCGTAGAACACTTCCTATTTGCTTTACCCATTATTATCTTCTGATGAACCTTCTGAGCAGCACCGTGAGGAAATATTTTGGGATATCTGGTTACGGGTGAAGGCGCGTTCCCAGATCTCAGCTACGCCCGTCCTCGTTTATGGCGCAGTCTAGCGATCCCACCACTACTAATGGATGTGGTGGTGGAGCGATAAGGGTGGCAGATGAAGGCCATGCAGGTAAAACAGGCCAACGTTCTCTGATAACAGGGGACACAAGAAAGAAGGGGTGTTAAAAGTAATGGAGGGGACATCATCAATAATGTCCAGATCATGAATGAGAAGAAAAAGTAGATCATGAGATCATAAGAGCTCACAACAGACTTTGTTCTACCAAACATCTACCCCACCTTCTGATGGCCTTCACCTCCATGGTGGTCACCAACATCTTGGCGTCTGCTTACTTTTAGCCAATTTCATTTTTTTGCGTGAACAATATTGGATCATTTTCGACCTGGCGTGAGGTCTACTAGAAAAGCAAGATGGCTGCTCCCAGCGGGCTATCACAACACTAAAAGCCGGCTACGGCACAATTGATGGCAGCCTATCGGCTTCCACCTATTCAGAGAAACGCATTTTATTGGAACACGTTCCGGGAGAAGCAGTTCTCTCTGAAAAGTCTACTTTTACCAATAAACTTGCGCAAGATGGATGTACACCGGGAAGTTACCTCAAAGGGGAGGAAAAATATTTAAAGAAAATAAATAAATAAATTAAATTAATGGTTATTACGTCGCAACTTTTTGCGGCACGCCACAGACAGAACTAGTAAGACGCACGCAGTGTACATATACAATTACTGCCCGTGTCACTCGATGGCTCACCCCGATTCCCAGAGCCCCGTGTCAGCCATGCGCGGCTCCCAGGAACAGACGCGAGTCCCTGCCAGCAATTTACAGCCGCGTCTGGATCACCGGCGTACACCCTAAACAAGTCACGTCACGAGCTACACAACCCTTGTTTACTACACCACGGGGAACGCGGCCAGGAACCCAAACCGCCGCTTATCAGCCTCAAAATAATGGAAGAAACTGTGAGGGGGGGGTTAAATGCCACATGGAGAAGATGCCTACTGCTTACTTCTTTTGGCATCATGGGCACGATGGGATGAAAAGTTGGGCACCTGGCGTGATCGGTTATTGCCCCCCGCTGCCCCGACCCTAATCTAGATTTGGGGGGCCGACGGCATCGGCGCTATCCAAGAATACCTGGCCGTAACTCCATACCGGCGGGATTACCAAAGCAAACCGCCGAGCGCTACGATGGCATCGCGGGCTACCTGCATTAACCCTTACCCTCCTGGTGCCACCGAAGGGGTGAAATCCCTAATTGCCACTCCCCCCCCCAACAAACACATCATGCAGGGCATCTCTTCACCCACAATGCAATGCTTTACAAGCGCACAACAGAAGAAAAAAAAAAACCCCAAGAGACTGCACCCCTCTCTCGCTCTCTCCAATCCTCCAGACACCATGCACCCCCCCATCTATCAGCTACTTGCCCACAAGTTTATTGTCACCTACACTTATCCTAGGGAGGGCGGCGCAGGTACCCAGAAAAATAAAATGCATGCAGGTCGGGGGGGCTTTAATCCCGGCATCAGACGGCCACTGCCTGCCCATAAGGTGTCTGTCTCTCTCTCTCCGTCTCTTTTCTTTCCCCCCTTCTCCTAAGGACACAATGCGCTCTCCCCTCTCCCCGTCTCCTGCCTGTCCGGCTACCGCACTCATCAAATATTAATTGTGCGACTCCAGATTTCCAGGCAAAAACCAAGAACAGATGGGATCCCCGTTCTAATGGCTCGCTGCGTGCCAGCCAACTGGCGGTGTGCGAGTGTGTGTGTCCGAGTGTGTCCGAGTATGTGTGTGCGAGTGTGTGTGTGTGCGAGTGTGTGTGTGCGAGTGCGAGTGTGTCCGAGATGTGTGAGTGTGTCGGGATGTGTGTGCGAAGTGTGTGTGTGTGCGAGTGTGTCCGAGGATGTGTGTGCGAGTGTGTGTGTGTCCGAGTGTGTCCGAGGATGTGTGTGCGCGTACCCAGCCGCCGGAGACAATGAAAGGAGCCGCGTTAAGTTCACGCAGACACAATGTATCCCTCCCGGCCGCGGTTACCGCAGTACGGGGAGCCACATCGGCCGGCTTGGTGGGGTGGAAAAAAAAAAGAAGAAATAAATGGATTAAAAGGGTGGGGGTGGGGGGGCTTCGCATCTCACCTCTGCAGCATGCGGCGGGATCGTCGCTCCAGCTCGCCTTCCTCCGTCGCTTGTTCTATCCGTGCCGTTTGCTCGTACGCAGACATACACACACGCAAACCACACAGCAACCATTCACACACATACATTCACACTCAGCCTAAGTCATTTGCCAGAAGGCAGGGAAGAGAGACAGAGGAGGAGGAGGAGGAGGAAAAAGGAGGAGGAGGAGAGGAGGGGAGGAGGAGGTGTGTGTGTGTGTGTGTGTGTTGGGTGAGGGGGGTGAGAGAGAAAGAGAAAAAAAAAAAAAAAAGGAGAGAAGCCATGCAGCTCACATTACAAAACTTACACAGAGGGGAGGGCCTAAACACCATCCTTTAACCCCTTCTTAGACAAATACCCCAGGGTGGAGGGGTGGGGGGTAGTCTGGCTCCAAGCTGATCTCATGAGGTAGCATCACCATCGTGGGTGATTCTGGCTCAAACCAATGCAGATTTGTCTAAAAAGCCCCTGATGGCCCCCCCCTCCCCGATCTTAGGGTACCTCTAAGTGGCGAGTTAGCACTCCGCGCATGACAACGGGAAGCCGGTTCAATCAGTAAGACTGCGGTTTACCTCCCCAACCTGATCAATGGACATGGGGTGGGGGGTTACAACCAGAGGCTGATCTCGGCACTAGAAGCGCTGATCGTCTAAATGTGGAGTTATCCGCGATACGCCCGCTAACCAAAAGTATTCCACCGGCCGGAGCATCTGGACAGTTCTCCAGCTTTATAACTGGAGACTCAACGGTTACCCGTCGCCGATAAGTCAATATGTAGTCACCTAACCAGGTTCTCATACTGGTTCCTGAGGACCATCGGTGGTCCTCAAGACGATACCAGGAGGTCCAAAGAGAAGGAGCCGCGTGTCCACGGAGGGGAGCCGGGAATATTTCGAGAGGAAGAAAGAGTTTCTTAATTAGAACCTCAGAGTTTGTGATAAATTAGAGCTGTTAATACTTCGGTTTTCCGACGATGGCCACCGAACGCGGTAGGACGGAGGACCTTGATGTCCAAAGTATTCTAGAAACGGTCCCCGACCCCAAAAATGTGTTCCCAACCCACAGAAAGCTATCAGGACCAATCCAAACTTATTTTTTGTTGTTGTTGTTAAAGGGAGGACAATATATAATTTTTGGACAATGGGTCATGAAGCTCATGGAGTTGGGGCCATCAGAGATGCCACCAGGATCTCCCATGGAGACTTTGCAGGGACTTCTGGCCCGTGAAGATGATAGGAAGGTTCAAAAGACATTTTTTGAGCAGAAAGGACCGAAGGAACCTTATCCAACGGTAGTTAAGAGCTGTCCTGCTTGAGAATAGGTGATTATGGTGGAAATAGCCCCAGAGCCCCTGGCCGGGAGCACAGCACATGGCGCGTATGTTGTTAAGGAAAAGGAATCTGGTTTTGTAGAGTGAAGTCTTCTTTTTTATGGGACGTGGGGGGATGGTAGCTTACTAAGCACATTTTCCAAGAGCTTTATAGCTGGAAGGCGAAGGCCGATGGAATCAGCCCCTGCACACAAGCTCTCCACGGACCCCAAGAGCTGACGATCGGACAGCAGACATTACAACACACAGTATGTCTATCCCATGCGTGTTTAATACCCTCACTGTATTACCCTCTACCACTTCTGCTGGGAGGCCGCTCCACTTACATACCACCCTCTAAATAAAGTAAAAGCACGGAGGAGGTTGTAAGTGGACATTTTTTTCCTAAAATTTCCAATAAGGGTAAAGTGTAGAACCTTTAGCTGTGGGGCAGGGAAGGTACCCTTTTACCCCAAAAGGGGTAAGCCTTAAATTCCACTGTTAGAAAGCCTGTTGATGGAACTCCCCCCGGTGGTCATCATGAGGAACTACAACAAAAGCCTGGCTTGTAATTCTTTGCTGCCCCGGGGGTGGCTAACAGGTTTATCTTTACTTGTTTGCGATCTACAATTCCCATTGCGCTCTCTGGGCGATACCATGGCTGAGCATCATGGGAGCTGTAGTTCGCCGACAGCTGGAGAGGTAAATGTTGGCTGTCGCTCAGCTACATCTCTACCTCGTCGGTTCATTGGGTGCCTTCAAAATGCACGAAAAAGGGTTAATTTTCCTAACAAAATATTAAAACAAGTAAAAACAACCATGTGCTCCCAGCATGCACCTGGCTTCATAATTCATGTTCCTTTTATTATTAATATTATTATTATTATTAATAATATCATAAAAAGCAAATGTATATATATATATATTTTTTTTTAAATATCAGTAACTTTTTTGGAACCAGTGCAAAAAAAAAAAAGGGGACTCTTGAGTGGCCCTTGAGTTCTACAGAATTTATAAAAAAAAATATATATATATATAAGTGAGTTTTTATGCTCTGATAATATATATACTTTTTTAGGCGACATGTAAGGAATATTTAGGAGAAGAAAAAAAAACCTAAAAAAAAATAAAATATTTTTTTAAATAATAAAATAATAAAAACTATATATATATATATCTATATACACACACCCCCGTCTCCTATAGGATACCCTGGATGGGCATAAATAATAAATAATTCTATTTTGCGACTCGTTTCGGGCCGGTATATCCGGTTTCGGCACGGATACGGAAACATGCGCTTTCCCCACTAGGACAGGCATCTCCACGTCTGGGAATTTTGGGATGAAACAGCGGAATTTTAGCCAATTCATTGTAAAGGCAAAACGCCTGAGGCCGTGAAACTTGTTGCTTGTGGGGCATTAACCCCTTCCACTAAGTGGGGGGGGGCAATTACTTGTATTCAAGGCACACGCGGTGTAAAGGAGACGAAGGTCACTTCTTCTGGGGCATGTTGCATCTTGTTCTCAAGTGTCCCTGTTTAGTTTGACCAGTCCCTCATTCCTCCCCGATGCCCCTCTTTTCTAGGAGGTGAGAATGTTTGCTGGGTATGAGGGGATCGCAGGGTTCTACTGCCCTAAAAGCCCCGATAATGTGTATAGAAACAGCAGGAAACGGGTTAATAAATTAAACGGGGTAAATAAAATCAGGCTAAAGCTCCGCCCATGGCCGCACCCCCTAATGTCAAGCGAATTCTTGGCAGAAGAGCTTGCCATCAGCTAGCTCGGGGGCTTGGCACGGAAGGCCGCCGGGCGACAGGAGGAGACGGCGAACCAGTAAGAAATGCCAAGCTCTCCGAGCTCCACGTAACCATGGCGACCATTCTCCGTGCTCGACGTGACAGTCGGCCGGCCGGGAAAACAGGCGCTCAGCCAACCGTCCCCCTTCTTAACCCCTTCGTTGCCTGGGTGACACCAAAAAAGCGCCTGGTGTCACAACCCATGCGAGACGGTACTCATAACGACCCCCTTTAACGTAAGGAACATGGGGTATCCTGCTTGGCATCCCTGAAGGGGTTAAGGTTTTGGGAGATCCAGTCACTGACCCGGTTCCTGGGAGGAAAGTAGAAGGCGGAGCCCCGGATCGTGTTACGCCCCCGCGGAGCCGGTGGTTATACCCCTGTGGCTCCCAAGGGTGGCCCAGACGGCAGGGACTTCCTTCCGGGATCCTCGGCCGTGATTTCTGGCTCAGTTTGTAAACACAAGTCCCCCCCCCCATATAAAGCCTCCATTCGAACTAATTGCAAGCTCTTGAGCCAAGACAGTATGGCTGTTAGTAAGAGCAGCGCTCTGATCAGAACTAGAATTTGGGACTGAAATGTTATGATTTTTTTTGTAATTTCAACTTTGCTGAAATTAGATTTTTTTTTACATTTCTGCTCCTGTGTCTTATACGGTTTGCAGTAGATACAGGGAACAGCGCTCCTGCCTTGGAAGCCCCATTGAAGGGCTACATGAAGGCTATGAATGCTAACGATATCTTTGGGGGGATTGGACCATACCACCGGAAAGTTCAGGATGGGGGTGCTCTAAAATCAAAAAGTATATGACAACCCCCTTCTCTCTGGATACTGAACCGGCAGAACTTTTCTTTCCACCCAAAAAATAAAAAAAATAATAATAAAAAAAAAGGAATTCTATGAAGCTAAACTGCTTTTTTTTCTGGGAATTTTGAAAAAAAAAATTCTGGGAATTTTGAAAAAAAAATTCTGGAATTTTGAAAAGAATATTAAATTTTAAAATTGAAAAACGTCGATTATATTTTTTTTTTTCTATAAATCTCAATAGCCGGGAATGTGCGTGGAAAGCTCCCCGCCACATTATCTCGGGAGCGATTTTAGCCCGTGCTGTTATAAATTCTGCGGCGACTTTTATCCTCATTCGCAGAACGGCGCTTTTATAAAGTTCTGCTGAGTGGCGGAAGTCTTAAAGGCGCAGATGCGCTTTAAAATTCATTAAAAAAAATAAAGATCATATTAGCCCTGTTTAAAAAAAGTTTGTGTGGGTCGAGCACACCACAATTAATCACGTCAAACGCGGAAAAATATCCTTAGTATTTTTTATCTTAATTATTTATTTAATTAATTTTTTTAATAATAATTTACAAAATGAAAAATAAAATTTTCTAAATATTAAAAATGATAATATAAGTATATATATATACAGAAAGCCCTGTCTGGCCTCACAGGAGTTAAACTGTCTGAGAGTAGTAGCTGCATAGCCCTTCCCTCCAGGAGGGATAATGGAACCCCCCCCTCTATCCCTGGAATTCCCAGACACTTTCCATGTAAACAATACGGAATGTACCATTATAACTAATCACACAGGGGGGTGTGAGGGGGACCATGCGGGGCTGCGGTATAACCGCACATGTAAGGCCATATGAATACCCCCGTGCGTGTTTACATGTCCCCTCACTGTAATAGCCTCTACCACCTCTGCTGGGAGGCCGTTCCCCATATCCACCACTCTCAGCACACAAAAAAAAGGGGGGGGGGTTATTAATGTGATTCCTCCAGGTTCCGGGAGCAGGGCGGATAGAATGCGCAGGGGAGATGAAATAGAAGGGTATCGCGTTAGCCCCCCCTCCCCCCCCCCGTGGCGTAACCTACTCCGCGGGACACAGCAGAGGTGGGAAATAAAACGACCCAGACCCAATTAAAATAATGGCTGCGCGTGGCTTTAAGGCGCACACCGGAACAGCTGAGCCCCACGTGGCGCCAGAAGACATACCCCACCCCTGTGACCACCTCGTTACATGTTTACGCCAGAATGGGACTCGTGAGGGTTTTTCTCCCCTCAAACTGGCTGCTTTAACATTAAAAAAAAAAAATAATAATAATAGATCTCTTGATTTAGAGCTGATTTCCCTCACTTAAAATTCTCCAAAAAAATTTGGTTCAAGAACTGATCTGATGCAAAGCCGGTAAAAAGAGGCAGAGTTTCACTTTATATATAAATACATTTAAAAAAATTAAAAAAATAAACATTAAAATTGAAAATTTGAAATTGAAAATGTAAAAAGTTCCTCTCTGCGATGATGGATGTAATCGGGGTAAATTCTTCAGGATTACTAAAATCATTTTACAAAGAAATATTTTATAAATCGAGATTCAGCCTCACAACATCCAGGAAGCCTGCGCAGCCTCCACCTGTTCGCAAGCAGGGGGGTCAATTATGCAACGATCGCCTCCAACAGACAAGCAACAAGTCATAAACATTGGGCTAGCAACACCGTGAGAATAATACACCCGGGTGGCCTCAACGCGCGCCAAACCAGAGATCCCGGAAGAGAGACAAGGAACGCGCCCCCTACCTGCCGATTTCGGGGTGAATTTGTCCCGGTTGGCCGCACACACGGCTAGTAGCCGGTAGCCCAGGTCTAAATCGAAGCCTTGCTGCGCCGCGACTCTACTGACCACCTGCGAGAAAGAGAGACGCGGGTTACTGGGTGTTAATAAAACGATACTATGCTTTATGGCAATGCTAATGAAGTCCGTTCCCCATAGACTTTCATTAGTCAGAGAGTCCTGTTGGTGATTAAGACCGAGCCATTCTATTGTTCCCCACAGGCAGTATGATAAGGAGTCGGGGGTTTAGTAGATCGGGGATCAGATAACAGAGCGAGAATCATACAAATGGCTGCCTGAAAACATTATATTATGGGGGGGGGCAAAATTAAAACTGGGGTAAAAAGGAGACTTTTAATGTGAGGCTAGGAATAACAGAATGTGGAAGGTCCCCCATAAGGTTTTCTTCTGATAAGTACGATCCACTTTTCTAAGACTCCCCCTACGTACCGTTAAACAGCCCATAAGGCTCTGCTCGAAGGGTCTCTGAAAAGCACGGGGGTCTCCACACCAGTCCAAAAGTTCTGTGGCTGCATTGTGGAAGTTTGCTGGGTTCTGTAAGTGCTGAAATAGAACAATAAGCAAGAATTACCTCCAAAAATCCAGGGTACCAGGGGCCGCGACTCCCCCACAACAACAGCCTCCAACGGGGTGGATGGTCTGCTTTTAAGCAGGTTGATCCCCAGTTCCTTCCTGGGAAACCCTCGCAAGAAATGTCCATCTCTGTGACCCGGCTAGAGGTCCGCTTTTCCTTCTTGGCATGCATCAGATCTCTCCTGGGCGGCCGCTCCCTGCACCTACTACACCATCTATGGATCAAGGCTCCTGCCATCTTTTAACAGAACAGGTGTCTGGAACCTTGAATCCCCAGCGCCATTTACACTGGGACATCTTATTAGAGTAATCCACCCATTCATGCCTAGGGTCAGCGTGGTGGGTCATGACTAGATGGACCCAAGGAGGCTAATCTATCGCCGTGTTCTGCCCACCTTTGAGATTCATAAAGATGATTTTTTTACACAATGTTTCGAGGAGCTTACCTGCTTTATGCACTGCAGACGGTCATTGGTCTGCTGTATGTGTCTGTCCATAGAATTCATTCTGATTGTATCTTCTCAAAGTCTACCTGAAGGCCATGAAAGGTCCTCGAGCCTGCGGGGAAACAACAGCGTCGATGCATGTTAATGGTTAACGTCCGTAGGAAACAGCCCATCTCCGCAAAGTCTACACTCAAGTCTGGGGCTCTTGAAGTCCATGAGGAACCTCAAAGTTCCACCTGAACCAAGAGACCATTGATGGTCACCAACTGGATTCAGATGTTCTGGGTACTCGAGAGGTCAGGACACTGGTGGGGAACATCAGAATCCAGTTGGTCTCCATGAATGATCTCGTTGGGTCAGTCACATGTCTTGGAGGACAGGAGGCATAGGTGAGAGGTCACAATGTTCTTAGAGTATGTAGGTCATCATTCACGCTCTTCACCGTTTGGCAATCGCATAAAATCACTATTTTTAGTTTCATTTTAAAAATTGTGTAATTGTTTTTTTGAAAACGCGTTGGATATTTTAAGTAATTGTTTTTGGAGCGTCTGGGTGCGAATAAACATCTGACATGCTGAGTGATCCCAGAGGCAGATGCCACCGTGGAACATGCGCTGATAACAGGGCTATTCCTGACGCCACCGGATTAACCCTGCGAAAACCTCCCAAGCAAACACTCACAAAGGGCATGCAAAGGGTTAATGCCCCCCCCCTCCAACTCCAATTGCCAAAAATCCAACATTCCCAATGACCAAAGAGGGGGTGTGGTTAGAGGCGTGGCTCGTACATTTAGTAATGAGGACAGAAGGAATATTAACCTATTGAGGTAGTGAGGAGAGAGGGAAGAAAAAACTATTTTTAACCCTTTAGTTCCTTTTCTCTTTAACACCGTGGGGTAGGAGGGGGGGGCATGGGGGATTATTCTGCCGGCCACTGCTGAGGAAGTCTTTATATAAATAAACAGGGCCTCTGTGTTAGAGCTTCCATATCATATTACCCCCCCCAGGGGCAAAAAGGGAAGACACCATGTGAGACTCTGTTCATTCACTGGGAAGGTGCTGCCTCTGATCCTAACGCCTGTGCATGTGTATGTGTATGTATGTGTATATGAATGTGCATGTATGTGTATATGAATGTGCATGTATATGTATATGAATGTATGTATGTATGTGTATGTGCGTGCGTGTTTGCATGAATGTGTGTATGTGTATATGAATGTGTGTGTGTATGTGTATATGAATGTGTGTGTGTATGTGTATATGAATGTATGTATGTGTGTGCGTGTTTGCATGTGTGTGCGTGTTTGCATGAATGTGTGTATGTATGTGTATATGAATGTGTGTATGTGTGCGCGAATGTGTGTGCATGTGTGTGCGAATGTATGTGTATGTGTGCATGTACGAGCACAAAGCACAAGAAAGCCAGGGCGGATATACTTCATAGAATCTCATGGATACATTTCTAATGTCAGCATTCCGAGACACCCCAACCGAAACCTCGGGCAGTGAGCGTTAGCTCTGTGGGCCGCATACGAGACAGCCGGGGTTTGAGAGCGGCAAAACGCAGCCGACGACGCCACCCTCTAGTTCTTTACATTGCGCCTGCAGATACTGTAGCGCAGTTACAGAAGGAGCCGTAACCTTAAGACTGGCGATACATAGACGGAAGAGAGGGGCCTGACCTTGTGAGCTTACAATCTATTAGCGAATACGTCCCTAAGAGCTCTGGCGAAATGTGCATGTTGTTGTTGTTGTTTTTTCCCCTGGCCGGTAGGTGTCTCCCTTCCCTACCAAAGCACGATCCATGCGCGGCTGCCCAGACATCATGTTCCTTTAAGCCTTTACAAGCCCAGATAAAGCCCCTGCTACCGCTTCCTAACTGCGAGCTCCGAAGCCGAGGCTGCCTGTCTGACCTTGTGGTTATTGATTAACTCTCTCCCCGCTCCCTGCCATCCTTCACACCTCCAGGGCCTGCAAACAGAGGAGCCGGCAAACCGGCCGACAGCCACACAAAGAGAGCGCGGGCACATGCGCGACCACAGGCGCACACAATAAAAAGATAGCCCCGGTGCAACAGGAGAACGGGGCGGGGGGCAAGAAGAGAGAGAGAGACCCCCGCGGGAAGAACATCATGCAAAACGAGTTGGGGGGGAGCGGAGGAAATTAGAAAGGGACAAGAAAGAAAAAAAAGAGGAGGAGGAGAGATCGATGAAAGAGGGGGAAGGAGAAAGGCCAGACGGAAAGGGTTAAACTACGCAGAAGGATGCAATTCTTTATTATTATTATTGATTTATTAATCATTTTTTTTTATACATTTTTAACATTTATGTCCTTTTTTTTTTTGTTATTGAGATGGAGCAGCAGGTGGAGAGGACTCTGTCCCGAAAAGCTTGCAATCTAGAGGGAGCGAACGGCGTGGCGTACGGGGAAGGGAAGAGGGAAAAGGGGGCCAGATGTCGGTGCCCAGCACCCCGCAGGGTGTAATATTGACGGAGCAGGGGCGGGGTTAGGGGGCGTCAATGTCACTTTAAACACCGAGAGCGGATCTTTCCGGCCATTTAAAACGCAGTGCGATGAAAGGGGGGGAGCGAAGCGGCAGAGCGCGCCGGGGGGGGGGGGCTCCTTGCGCGTGCGAGTGCCCTGTTGGGGGATCCATGCGTTACCGGCCAGAAAAAAATAAAATGAAATAAATATTAAGAAAAATAAGAAAAAAAGAAGAATTTAACTCCGGCCACTGGGACCACGGGGGGGGGTAAAAAAATGTTATAGTTTTTACATTATTCTGTGTTTTTATCTTTAATAAATAAAACATTTTTTCTCGGGGCGGCCCCTTTAAGGAGAGAAGCGGAGAGCGGCGACAGCTTGCGCGAGGCTTCTGCTCCCCTCCTTGGGGAGGAATAGCGGAGGAGCTCAGAAATTGGTTCATCACCAGGCACATCTGCAGCCGAGTTTACGGAGGAGCGGCGCGAGCTCTGCGGCCGCCACGCGGGGAACATGATGGCGCACGCCCAGCGCGGGATCTTAACTCTTTGCCGACTTTCCTGGAGTTTACGAGGAGCGGCCTCCCAGCAGAGGTGGTAGAGGGTGATACAGCGAGGGGATTAAACATGCATGGGATAGACATCCGGCTCCTGAATCTAAGACGAGACCAACGACTGATTAAGGTTTGAGAACGTGGCGTTCATTCAACGTACATGACTCCGAGACCCTGATATTAAAGTATTAACCCCTTAATGGCGGTCGCTATGGAAACCATGACTGGTCAGGAGGTGGAGGTATTCTGGATGGAGTCACCTGTGTTCAAGCAGGGATTCCAGCTGTGATAAAGCAGGGAGAGAAGCGCCAATCGAGACTCTCAGATACCATTAAATCAGAGGAGACTGTGTGACTCAGAATCTACCCCTTCAACCCGAGACTGGGGTAAAAACCCTGAGAATCTGCTCCTTCCCCCTGAAACTGGGGTAAAACCACAAGACATGGAGCAGATCCTGACAGTTTGCAGGTATGACCGCGAAGCAGAGCGTTCCACGTTCCTCCACAAACATCTGTGGGCTGCAGCGGCGGTTACGTAACACGGTTAGAAAGCACACGCGTGTTCTGTGGAGAATTCCGAGGACAGAATGTTACGGGTGAGACGGGGCGTTCGGGGCAGGAGTCCCGATTCCAGCCTCCGGACGGAGTATAGCTGGGAACTTTCACGGCAGACGATGAAAAGTCTCCTGTCTGAGGGGCAAATGACACGACGTCCTCCAGGCTGCCCGCTCCTCCTTCTGTAACCTTAATCAGCCCTTGCTCTCGTCATGCCCGCATGTCTAAATCCCCTCACTGTATTGCCCTCTACCACTTCTGCCGGGAGGCTGCTTCGCTTATCTACCCGCCTTCTCGGTGAAGTAAAACTTCCTTGACGTGACATCTAAGCCCCCGACCCTCTAGTTTCGGATTATGGCTTCTTGTTCTTACAAGTTTCTCCCCCACCCAACCACAAACGCAGACCTTCTTGTTATTCCTCCCCACGCTCAGATAGACGAACGCGCATATAAAGCGGCAGGCCACCGATCTGTCAGTTTATTAAGGATCGCTCGCAGGCAGAAATGCTAATTCTCCGTCGGCAGTCAGAGCTTTAAGTAAATGATCCATTCCTAATAGGCAGCGGATCATGAGCAGCCATTATTACAGCTGCCCCTGACCACACAAATTTCAAGCCCCACTACGGCCCGGAAAAAGCTTCATTCATTCGCCTATGCGGTGTATATAGATATTCCTGTACTATTTACCCCTTCGCATAGCTAGTTACCCCGCCAGTGGGCAGAAGCACCTAATACACAGAGCAGATACCGCGGCTTCCTTGAAGAGTAGTCTTGGGATGCTGGCATGCCAATCGTGGGACCTCCGGCGCGGTCTGAGACACGGCAACTGAATACTGGAGCCAGGAAAGAATGTAAAAGAGGAGATGAGAAAGGTTAAACGTGAAAGAGGGAAGGAGAGGAGGAAAACTAAAGAGAGAGAGGTCAGGGTAAAATGATGGAGCAAAAGGTTTAAGGGAAGGGAGAATGTAAGCAGAAAACGATAAAGTGAAACTGGAAGAAGGAAAAGAAAAAAGGTTGATGAATGAAAAAAGTAATGGAGAAATTGAGTTAAAGTAAGGAGAAAAGATTGAGAGAAAATAGGAAAAAGGGAGAGAAAGGAGAAAAGACCAAGAGAAAAGAGGAAAAAGGGAAAGAAAGGAGAAAACATTTAGCGAAAAGAGGAAAATGAGAGAGGGAAAAAAAATGAATGAAAGGGAGATAGAGAAATGTGAAATGAATAGGGTGAAACAAAAGAGATAGGAGAGGGAGAAACAAAAGGGAAAGGGAGAAGAATGTCGAAAGAGGAAGCAAGAAAGTTAGGAGGAATTATTCATTAAAAGAAATGGAGAAAAAGTGAAAGATGAGAAAAGAAGAGAGGGATGTGAAGGAAGAAAAGCGAGATTGAGAGGGAATAACAGTGGAATCAGGAAAATTAACCATCAGAAGTAACAATGAAGCAAGTGAAAGAACAGAATGAAAAAAAATAAAAGGAGAAAAGAGATAAGGAAAAAAGAATGATAGAAGGGAGGAAAAAGAGAGGGGAAAAAAGAATGGATGAGAAAAAAATTGATGGAAACAAATGGAACAGAGAAGGATAAGGAAAAGAACATATAAAGGATGAAGGAGAATAAAGAAAACCGAAAGAGAGAGGAAAGAAGTTAGGAGGAATGACAGGGTAAAAGGAGAGCGGGATGCGAAGGAATAACAGCGGGGCCGAGAAAGAAGAAGATGGAAGGAAGCGAGACGAGAAACGGCCCGGAGTAGTTAGAAGAGAGACACAGACGGAAGCCGCGCCAGCCCCGGGGGGTTAATTACCCCAATCAGACGCATTTGCTTTCTTTGGGTTCTTAGAACATTCCAAGTAGCTCCTGATTTACAATACCCCGCGTTTCCTTCACGAGCCGCGCTGTAGATTAAGTGGCAGTTGCATATTAATTACAGAGTTAATTAATTAGGTGCTATCGTGTAATCACGTTGTAATTCATTGGTTTACTCTCGAGTGTATGAAGCGGTACTCGCCGATGAAAGCAAAAGGAGAGAGTCACATTACCACCAATTAACGCAGGGGGGGATTCCGTATTTAGGAAGGGACTCGGCGGGGGGGAGCAGGTGTAACATCCGGTTTGTGGTGACATCTTTCCATCCAGCAAGCAGACCAACAAGGGTTAAAAAGGCGAGACGGGCGCTGTTATTTGTCGTAGTAGTGCCTACATATGCCGTAGTGCTGGAACAGAACCCTTTTTTTTTTTTTAAACAGAGGGATGCTCCCGGGACCTCGGCCATTTTAGGTCAGGAGGCAGCTGCTGGGGAGGTAACAGAGACCCAAAATGCCACGGAATGCTGTTAGGTTCCTGGGCAGAGGGTGGAAGTGGTCCGGTGGGGGGGGTTAAACACGAGTAGAAGTCCTCCATTAAGGGGTACTTAAGGTGGACAACAGCTTCTATCTCCACCGCTTGCCGTCTGGAGCTTTGAGGAACGTTACTGTTTTGGGCACAAATGCTCCAATTTTATTTTTTTTTCCTCCAAAAAGTTCTACATTTTTCAGTTTCTTTTTACCCAAAGTTTACCTTCAGCAAACCGGGGCCGTCACAAGCTATTTAGCCAAGAATAATGAAAGAAAAGGTTGACTCGATCAACATTGAACTTGGCAGATGTCCCAGACGTACTGCAGCTTCTACACACACGGGGATTCATCACCGGCCTGGCACCTCGCCAAGGACAATGCAACAACGTTAGAGCGCAAAACGCATCAGCGCTCTACTGTATGTACCATCGACAAAACTGGGGGGGAATGCGGGGCCTACCTACAGACACGCTGATAGGTCCTCTTGCCCTCCGATGGGCTGAAGGACACTACTATCCTGCTGAGGATTATGGGCGTTGTGTGGTCTGCCTGCAGATACACAGATAGGTCTCTTGCCTTCTGGTGGGCTGAAGGACACTACTATTCTGAAGAGGGTTATGGACGTTGTGTGGTCTACCTACAGACATATAGATAGGTCCTCTTGCCCTCCAGTGGGCTGAAGGACACTACTATCTTGCTGAGGGTTATGGGCGTTGTGTGGTCTACC
This sequence comes from Spea multiplicata, assembly GCA_009364415.1. Lineage (NCBI taxonomy): Eukaryota > Metazoa > Chordata > Amphibia > Anura > Pelobatidae > Spea > Spea multiplicata. Next base: position 17,379 of record VKOC01006313.1, read on the forward strand.
TAAAGACGCGTAGATAGGTCTCTTGCCTTCTGGTGGGCTGAAGGACACTACTATCCTGATGAGGGTTATGGGCGTTGTGTGACCGTCTACTAAAGACCCGTAAGGATAAGGTCTACTTGCCTTCTGCGTGGACTGAAGGGACACTACTATCCTGAAAGAGGGTTCATGGCGACGTTGTGTGGCTTACCTACAGACATATAGATAGGTCCTCTTGCCCTCCAGTGGGCTGAAGGACACTACTATCCTGCTGAGGGTTATGGGTGTTGTGTGGTCTACCTGCAGACATGTAGATAGGTCCTCTTGCCCTCCGGTGGGCTGAAGGACACCATGACTGGGATGATCCTCACCTACAGCCAACTCTAGATCCCGTCTAGGTTTGAAGCGAAGCTGGTTGCCTGCGTGGGCTACCCGGCCATCTTGAGAACAGAAGAAAGCATAATAATTCCAGTTATGCCGCAGGAGATCAAATTGCCTCTTGGATTTCAGGACGAGACGTAAGCCGTTCGATGCCGGGGAGGCTGCTAATAGCTCTGCGCCAGTAATGTTATTAAAGAGCCGAGCACGCGGACGCCGTGCCCAATATTTCATTTTCAAAGTGAAATGAACTAGAATGCTCGGAGAGATTCATTGGAACGCTGACAATCCGGCTAATGTCTGACTTTATAGCCGAATGGCAACGGAAATGAGAGACAGCATTAGAACGCAGCCGCCGGGTCCACGAGACCCCATCGAATGACCGCGGGTGGGCTTCGGACTTTAAGTCTCGGCAGCAATGCTTGGATAATTACGTATTCTACCT
>VKOC01006319.1:0-11670 GCA_009364415.1 Spea multiplicata
CAGCAGCTTTCTCTCTGGTGGACACTGTGAGAGCCGCCTTGCATTTAGCATCTGCCAGTCAGCACAGTGCCAGATATAACGTCACTGTTATAACAGCTTACTCGTATGCGTTTGAGCTGCCAGGGGCACACACATGATTAGATGGATAGCCTCGAGACCAGCCCCACATCAGGCAGCCTACTGGAAAGTCCAGTCTGGTCCTGATATGCCAGTCTGGCCCTGATATGCGCACATCATTTTTGCTCCAGGGCAAAGCCAGGTGCAAAATTCCATAGCCCACCACACATGCACCAGATGCATGATGAGGGACCTGAAAGAACGTGTACCAAACTTTCCACTGAAGCGAAATTTTCATTAAAAGAATAGGAGAAATTAAATGTATCGTGTTAAATGCAGTTCCTTTAACTTTTTAGACGAGCTGCTTTGATTGTCTGTTACCTGGTGAAATACAAGATTCCTGTTCTGGGTGTTGGAGAAATTCAAGTGGAGAAGGTATGGAGCTGGCTTGCAGACGAGCTGCAAGAGTAGCTGACATTCGAGCATAAGGACCTAGTGTGAGCAAAGATTAGAGTTAGTGAATAGTTACACTTAATTCCTAAACTGTCAGAGAGTGATGTAAAAACCATCAACCTCCCCTGTCTGCTACGGAATTAAGTGCCACTCGTCTCATTAAAGTGAATCAGACACATAGGTAACCCTTTATATTAGTCAACAGCATATAAAGCTTTCAGTCACATTAAAAATGTTCAGCGTTTTTTTTTAGTTATAAACTTCAACCTACCTGCTATGGAACTCATTCTTGTGGAATCTATGGGACACATGCTAAGCAACCCCCCACCTCTCTGGAAGGAGCTCCTCTCTTCCGAATCCTGCACCAGTTCTAAAACAAGTTAGGAAGATTTGATAATATATGCAATGAACAGTCCATCAAGAAGTGGGAGTCCAGGTACAAGTTCTTAAATCGTGACACAAGAAGGACTAAACATGGAGACAGGACAAGAAGGTGAAAATGTTTTACATCTTAACTGCTGAACCACTTTTAACATAACATACAGACATGTTTATACTGCTTTGATTAATATACAGTTATGTAGATGATAGATTCACTTTAATTTGAGATTCAGTTATGAAATGAACAGAGATGGATACAAACACCAGAACAGAAAAGACCTCAACCAGCGCCATCTTCCAGTATAACCATTTGTGGATCACAGGCACATAACTCACTTCTGACATGGGGTGACTTGGCGTATCGTATACCCCTGCTCAGTAACAACTGGGAAAAGCAGACAATCTGGTGTTATTTCAGAGGAGGATGAATTAGGAAGTTCTGCAGATCCTACACTATTCGAGGAAGCTTTCCAATTAACACAATAAAACTAGCACTGTGCTTCGGTCCGGTATTCCGAAAGCCTGTTGTATTTGTGGCCCTCACAGACAGGGTTTGCACCCTGTTGTTTTAATGCGTATCTTCAGATATATATGCAAACTACGTTCTTTTCTGATGTCTATGTATGATGCTGATACCCGATACAACGTAGTCAGAGTATCTCAAGTGAAAATACTTGAGAGGTTCGTAATAAGGTTACTGGCTACTACTGGGTAAGATCTGGGTATACCCCATGTTAGGTTAAGTATACTGATGCTAAAGGGTTAAATATTGCATGTAACCGTGATTGGTTAATAGGCGGCCCCATCTGCTTGCGAACCAAGTATAACTTGTTGGGTACTCAGTAGTTAGAGGTCTATGTTATGGCGATGATGCTTTCACTCCTATGATATAATTTTATATATTTGGTTTTTGCTCCTAGTAGTAGTTTGTTTAAACAAACCTGGCTTTCAGTTTCATCCTCTGCTGAGATCCTTTACAAAGACGTGCCATCCTTAAATGTTATTAAACTTAAAAAAGAAAAGACTGATCATCGCAACAAATCTAGCAATGGATACAGACCAAAGTTAAAAAAATAATATAATTAAGAAACAACACATTTGTTTATAGGAATAGTTTTTAACCCTTTCAATTCAACAACAGGCTGGCGTGGATTTTACAGAGGTACATACAATACGTTCCTATATGTATACATATATGTATCTGTATGTATATGTGTGTCTATGTACCAATAAGTAATCATTGCTTTTACCACCCTCGTCAGTCAGACAATACTAACTGTATCAAGAACATTAATAAATAGTACGTTGGCCTAGCGCTACGAGCTGCGCCTGAACACAAAAAGGGTTACAGTCCCTCTGTGAGAGAGACACACGTGGCACAGGAAGCACTCCCTTTCCAGACAGGAAGTGCCCATGGACCAAACCACTTGAGGCGGAAGAGGTAGAGTCTATTCTCCTCCGTGAAACATACCATTCCCAGCAGTATATGTACCGCTAATGGCACAGGGGTCAGTCGCAATCAGCGGCAAAGACATGCCTGACAGAAGACATAAAGAAATGGTGACATCATTTGTTTCTTATTTTCCTTCCGATTACACGCCGCATCTCTGCTTTATAGGATTAGAAAAGATACGTCTCTTTGGGAGGTGATCCTCAATCTCAGGGACTGAGAAAAACCAGGGTATCATGGCACTGCGGCACCGCCATGATTGTTCCCTTTTGCCACATATCACTAATGGAGACTTTAAACCCATCAGGCAAGGGGCAGAAGGAGATGCGGTTCATTGGAAGACGTATCCACCGTTCGAAATATTTGGTGATCCACTGCTTGTTTATGCTTCCCAGAGATGAAATGGGTGGAATAAGCACTGGTAGTAAACAATTGTAAACAAATATTTACAAGTAGGACCATGCTGAGAAACACACTTAAGTCGTCACAATGATGCAAACAATAAATGGCAAATCAATGATTCCTTATAACGATCACAAGTTGCGAAATAGAAATATTTTCTACAAACGGAATTCTCGTCTTTGGCAATAATCTAGCAGCATGAATATAAAACAGGCAGCAGATTTATAGAACCTTCATCACGAGGACACTGTCCTTTTCCGAGCCCAGTATGCAGCGTGTAAAAGGGCTACTGTCCCGATAGAGGAGTTTCTGGCTTATATGTTCAGTGTATCAGTTTACGACTAAAACCGCCAAACAGGTATAGAACGGACAAACACTAACACAACAGACACATTTATCTGGCAGGGTATATTTGTCAATTCTCATTTAACACAATATTTTTAAATGAAATCAAATTATCAGATTATGGTCCATTTCTTATTCACAGTCTAGGTAAGAATGGCTACTAAAGAACTCTGGCCACAGACCATATACCCCTAGCTGGCTGAGAACTACCCTTCCCAAGTTTAACATTACTCTTTTATCCAGCCAGGGGCAAAAGATGGGCATTGTCTATTAACAGGGGGTGTAGTTTATAAAGTCCTCTGCCCCCCCTGGTCTTATTGGTCAGTATTACCTGTCAGGACATAGAAGGTTCTTCTCTACTGAATTGACGTTCTAATTCACACTACTGTGTGTTTAATGTTGTGGGAAACGGATTTATTCAAGGCAGGAATGGGACCACTCAGCCCAGACTCAATGTGCACTATCCAGTGCTATCTAAAATATATGTACAGAAAACTCACAAATGGAGCACATAAATGATCCAACCACCGTAAAAATGCTGACTACAGTCATTGTTACATGACATCCTGGCGGCTTTATGTATGACTACAAGTAAAATACACATAGAAGTTTCAAGTAGAGAGCCAAAGGCTTTAAAACAACAGCCCAGGGGCCACTGCCACGCCCAGCCACCGCCCCCCCGCTACTTTATTTACTTAGATATGTGGTTTATGTTGAGGACCACTGTCTGTAGTTTTGGTTAATTAAGTAATTTATTTCATTCATTTTACAAATAGGGGTTTCTTTGCTTCCTGCTCAGTGACTGTGAAAATGCGATACTTTATATTGAACAGGACAGCAAGAGAAAATATTTGCCCTACCTTCCGAAGTCTGAAGAACCAGAGTCTTGCTGTACTGGCTCACCCCGGCTTTGTTGAAAGCTTTGACCCGAGCATTGTACGTGCTATTAAAATGTAGACCGTCCACGGTGCACATGGTTTCCTTCCCAACAAACACCTCCTGTGGCAACGAGACATACAGGCAACAATTAAGTGTTAATGTCACGGTCAAAATTCACCGAAGTAAACATATGAAAAAAAGTTATTTTTTTTTTACCTAAAACAAATTATGGTCAATTTATTACAATATGCAATAAATATATTTAATGTGTTTTATCAAAGTTTCTGTGTCCAGGAGAAAGAAATTCGGAACAAAATGATCACTGGGCATGCATGCCTTGTTTAAGCAGTGAACGTTCAAATCAGTTTGACCTGGAATTGGCTCGAAGCTGGCTGACACACGGGGTAGCCATCAAAAAAGATGCCACAATCAAATGATATTATTATTATTCCATAGCGCTGTACAATGGGTAGTGGTATATTGTCACCAGCATGGCAAATCTTATAAACATTGGCTCCCAGAAGCTACCAAATCATGTTCAATAAATAAAAAAAAAAATACTTGACATATTTTATTTTGAAAAAGTTGCTTTAGATGAATACAATAAACCATCTTTACAGTGCTTTATATAATTTATGCCATTATGAGTAAGTTCTCATACTTAATGCTACCCCAGCATTTTAAATATAAAGAATAAATACCCCTTTAATTACTATGTAGATGAACCTGGGTCGGGCACAGTAAGTTTCATAATAATAATTATAATGTATATTATTGGTCTTACCCGGAACTGTCCGCCATTGCCATCGTCCAGCTCCAGAATGTATCCTTCAGCTTGTACCATGGACAAGGGTGGCTGCTTCCATGACAGCGTGGCACTGTTGTTTTGGGTACAGCACTCCTCCATCTGTAGGATTGGGGGCGCTGGGACTAAACAGGGAACTGCACAACATTTAGTGTGAGCCTGGCTAATATCGGCTACTAACGTGACAGATGTTTCAAATAATCATTACAAGAAACACAGTTAAAGGGACAGTCTAATGGCCCTGACACCCAACTATAGAAGAACGCACAGTAAAAAATCTTCTTCTTCTTGCCACTGATTGGCTCCTTGAAGCTGCCAATCAGTAGCAGGAACGTTCTCCCATTTAATAAATGAGAAGACTTTGCACATGTGCAGATACAAGCATGCTTCACACCTACAGAATATATTGCGTTTGGATAACTAGGGGTAAGAGGCGTTAAGGCCTATACACTGCAGCTTCCCAGTTTGTACATGCCTGATCCTGACTACTAAAAGCAAAACGGCTGAAAACCTGCGCTATGCTGACCTGTGTATGACATGGCAAAAAAAATGAAGAACAAATATAAGAACAAATATAAGTCTTGCAATAAACTCCCTGAAAAGAAAATATTTGGTTGACAGATTTGGCAGAGAAACTGAGGGGATACTTGCCAAGACGCCGTTGTGCAAATACATTTGTAAAACAAACTGGTTTATCCATGGCTGGCACCAGCCGATCAGTCATCCTAACACCAGCGCCCACTCGCTACAAGCAATGCGGGGACGGCTCATTCCTACCTACTGCTCACAGGCAACCAATTCTAGCTTATCGTCAAGGATTCATCAAAAATAACCAGGACTGTACAGCCAAAGCAAGTACAAAGACATCAGTATGATCCTATATTACCAATACTACGCAATGTTTGTGGAGTAATCCGAAAAGTTTATCTCAGCCACGCATATACTGAAAATGGAGCACATCCTACACTTCACAGCAAAAGTATGTTTTTTTCATTCATTCTTCTTTTGATACATAGACCCTGTGTGTCGGCAGCGCTCTGTCGGCAGCACTCTGTCGCCTTGGACTGAGCGGATACTGGGGGGCGGCAACCTGTATGTACTTACCTTTCATCTGCACAAAGTCGAGCTGGTGAATGGACTGCAGCAGAGGTGCGCTGTCCAGGTTCAAGTCAAAATCTGTAGTCATCCTTGGTGTAAGGGTTCCCTTCCCCCACTGATCCTCAGTCAGGTGCACCCTCCGAATAAGAGCATCAGAAATCTGATAGGTGGAGAGAAATAACATCAATTCTCTATGGAGATGGCTGCCCATGTGCTTGCTTTTATACACCTGTTAGCAATGAGTGTGCCTGAAACCTAAACTCAATAGGAGGGCACCCGCATACTTTTGGTCATATTTATTCATATAGTGTATGTGTTTTCTTTATATATATATATTATATTTGTTTTGCCCCGATGAAGACCTCACTAAAGCCGGAACATATGATGTCATATGTTAAAACATACTTGATGCACCTCCGCTTTATGAAATTCTTGGTGTGAACTTCACCTGTCTCTATTTTTGCATATTATATAGTTAATCCGGTGAGTACAACTCACTGCTTAGTAAATAATTTCCAATGAGAACATATAAATGCCAATAAAAAACATAAAGTTACATGAGCACTGATTTTATTGTTAAATATTGTATCAGTTCTACAAATCATTTCGCAAACTGAGCGGACACTCACCTGGAGGAAGCCGCTAGGGTCATTTTCTTTAATGACTTCCAGACAATACTCCATCAGTCCCGTAGTCTGACGCAGTTTCACCGTACAGTGGGAAATCTGATCTCGCACAACCTAGAATAGAGTCAAAGGATCATTTCTTTAAAAACCCAAAATGCCTGACAAACCAAAAACTCTACTCATTATCCATCACTAGGCGGCAGCATTTGCAAATTTTATTTGTGAGCTTCAAATCTTTTCAAAAATATTTATTCCCAGCAATACAATTTATAAGAAAAATGCCGCCTCCGCAGAACTAATATTTATTATTTTATATAGCACCATAATATTCCATAGTGCTGTACAATGGGACATAAGAAGTACATAACATATACAATTCTTCTATATACATTTCCAATAATAAATTGCAGTTTTTATTTTCAGTTTTGAATTTTACTTTTATTGTTATGTTTGCAGGCGTGTTCTGATGTATTATTATTTGATGGCATTATGGTGTTGTAGTTTGGTATTAATATTTGTTTTTACAATATTTTCTTATATCCGTATTTCTTTTTACAGTTATTAGCTGACGTAATTATCAAGCAGGGTCGGCAGACTCCTTATGCGGCTCAGTTCAGCTGAGCCCTAGACTGTCCCGAAATTCAGTATTTTGGCAGTGGTTAAAGAGATCCCATTTTTGATTCCTCAAATATTTACACTGTAATTAAAGCACATGGTTGCACTGACTAACGCACACAATCGATGTGAAATAGGATATTGGAAACAAAAAATAAACTGAACTCTGGGAATGCATAAAAAGAAATATTTTTTGTGAACAGAGTCTCAGTAATGTATATTTTTTCCATTTCTTTTTCACCGCTAAGTGAAATGGCAGCTAGATCCTGTGGGATCCAGCAGGTCACAGAGAATGAACTTATAGGGCTGATCGCAAGAACAAGAAGAAAAATGAAAAGCTATAACTGGCTCTGTATTTAATCTTGCATTAGGCTCATAGCTGCCTTTGGCAAAATCCACGGTGTAATAAAATAATTAAGGATTATTTTGAAATCCGATAGGGGGAAAAAAAAGATTAATTGTACAGCCTCACAGTTGTATATCTGCTAAAGCCAGAGAAAGGGTACGAGCTATCTGAGACCTCAAATATACAGGGTTAATAATATAGTAACATATTACAAGTTTCTCTCAAAATAATAGAAAAAAACATTAATAGATATTTTCCTATTTCTTACTAGATTAGCTGTGCAGACAAATCTTTTATATATATTTCTTCTTTTACCTGCTTCTTGGGAACCAGTAGTTGGGTTTGCACCCAGTGCCCTAGCGCACCCATTGAATACATTAACAAAACACCATGGTTGGCTATCTGGTCCCTGATATCCAATTGTCCCCTATTGTCCCCATAGAGCGCTTCTTCTCTAATGAATTGTGTTCGCTTTAGCAAGACTGTTTCTGCAGAACGTGATGTTTGTAGTGGTAGAATGCTGCTTATTTTAACTACCTGTGCCAACGCTAAGCAAAGACCATCATATTGTCATTTAATTGTAATCTGGTTTGTAGTGGGCCAGAAAACCCAAATGGAATAGTTTACTCAGAGTCTTCCACTACTTATGGGAGAATTAAATCTATGTGGGACAGACGCTGTGAAAATATTGATACAAGATCCCAGTGTTATGAGGATGTTTTGGTAAGAGTATTCTCCTGTTAATGTAGTCCTATATATATGAAAGAAAAGAACCAGTATCTAACATGTTTCCCCTGACACAGCGCTGATTGGGAATATATTATATGATTTCTCTGATTCATTCTGTACCTGGTAACCGTGATGGAATGAATGCACCCACCTTTAGTTTGTGCTCATGTTCCTTGTTAACTCTGGAAAGAAGCTGGACCTTCCTTCTGTTGAGGGCATCGATCAGAGCATCACACTGGGCAACCAGGCAGGCTTCAAACTCCACACTGTTCTCCTGTGTTACACATTTGTTGTTAGGGCTCAACGTGCAGGACCCTGTCTCACTTCTCACCTTTATTTAAGGACATGTAAAATCTGTTGAACAAATGCGGTTCTACGACACTCGATCAGGACGGTTAGAGATTTAAGCCAATGCTTGCTTTTCCAATCTTTTCCAAACCAGTAGGTTAAGAATGAAAATCAAACTCTTCCAAGATATTATACATGTATAATGAATAAAAAAAGCGCTGTTCTATGGCAAATATGGTTCCTATCACTGGGAACTAAAAGCAAGATTGGAAGGTCCATTCCTGTACATCCAGTACATTTGGTTGTCATGGTATTTAATATTAGTAAAACTATACATCATTATTACACTATTTGCTAAAGAATAAAAAGGCAAAAATATTTCTGATTTTTTGAAGACATGTCACAATAAAAAACTGGTATGAATAAAATGAGTGCTGCCTTCCTCTGTATCAGTTCTGATAGGAGGTCTTGCTGTCCCCAACAGAAATCACAAACGTTGAAGGCACGTGGTTAGTCTCAGGAAGGGATTTACTAAATATCTATTTATTGCCTCATCGTTTAGGAATTAGATTAGTCAGAACACCAGAGAAAGTACGAACCTTAGCCCCCTATCATGAAGCAAGCACCAGGACTGAAGCATGCATACCTGCTATACTGTAGTAGAAGGAACTGAAAGAAATGGAGTACATAAAATAACATGGTCCTTTATTAGGACAGAACAAAGGCCTATGGACTAGCACTATGTCGAGATCAAAATAGCTTTAATAGCATCTTCTACCGTCCTCTGAGATGGTAGGCCATCTTAAAGCATGATATAGCACAAAACAAAATACCTTAAACTGCAGACATAACCCCGGGCCCTTTTGCACACCAAGAACTACTGATGAGGAACTATTAAGCCAAACTTTACTGCTTACTAATGATCTGTTTTGTTCCTGTGCCAACTCTACCTGGATTTGCTGGACCATATTTCGGAGTTGAACTAGGAATTCTTTGGCTTCCTTGGCTCTGTCTGACAAGCCATTCAGGGCCTGGGAAAGTTGACTCTGCAAAGACAACACAATACGGTTATGTGAGGATTAGTAGACTCCGTGCTAAAATATTCCAGAGGACTTTGTTCTGCAAACAACATGCATTGTGATGGTTTTTACATTGTGTTTGTTAGAGCAGATGTATTGAGTCACTTACCATGGTTCCTTACTGTGGATTTTTGGAATGTGTCATACATGTACATAGGGGGTTACAGAGAAACTATTTTCTGGGTAGTTGCTTAGAATAATTGGTTAATAAGACTCTGGTCCTGAACAAGAGACAAGGATAAGAACCGAATAAGGTTTGGGATCTTGCAGCAGTGAGAGAGATGGGCAGGTTAGATGCACCACATGGTCATTTTCTATCAGCAAGTCCTGGTGTTGAGGAACCATAGAATTCTTCTTCTCCTAAGGACAGACACTCATGGGATCCTCCTACACTGAGGGTTAGCATCCCTGTATGCGTGGCACGAGTCGCCAGTTACTATTACTGGGGAGATTAGAGTTTGGGTAGCATATGACCAGAACTTTTACTGGTTCCTTGATTATTTTTTTACGTCTCACCCTGCTAAAAAATTCAGCCTGAAATAGAGGATGTTCTCCTCTCTTTCACATTAATACGGTGTAATTAGACACCATGCGCCCTGCAAAAACGAAAGCTTACGTTAACTTTATGCCCTCTATTTAATTCACTATTAATACTACGTTCATTTTGTTAAGAAAATCAATTAGCTTGCCTGGCTGAATTCTATCCTCAAAAGACACAGCTTGTGGGGAAGATTTTTATAGCATATATGCGATTGTTTTAGAAGGTCCTACAGCAGGCATAATACAGCCAATTAGCCAAGTCTCCTGCCGAGAATCAAATCAATGAGAATTCATGAATCTTAAACATTTTCTTTTGATGGTATTGATTTAATTGACGCGCAGCACCATTAAAACAAGACTTCGTTAGGGTGTGATGTGTGCTGTAACACTGTGCAGAAATCTACACAAGGAAAGATGGGAAAAGAAATGAGGGTAGGTAAACCGATCATCATCTCTACTGTTCATAAGCCAATCATCTTTCCCCAGGTGGGAGGGGCTGCCTGCCCTGGTTATATCTTGATGGGAATGTCTTATTTATTATGTTTAGTATGGTGTCCAGTGAGTACAAATTGCGGAGATCGCATTTATATTATTGATAAAGTATGTCATATTAACAAAAATACTAGCAGCTGAAAACATGGTTAATAATAATAATAAACAACATTGTACCACAAAAATAACATACAGCGGAGCCAATTATAAGGACTTTAAAAAGCCCCACTGTGGTAGGAAAGTGATCCCAATGAAACCAATGGGATCTCTTCACATGCACACTGCACCCGAATGCATCTCTTGTAGGGCATTTAACTGGGAGGCAGGTAAAGGGGGCAAACGCATTTTAGAGATTCTGCAAAGTCCCCCAATGCATTTCCAAACGGACGACACAACAAATGAAAGAGACCACACAGCTATCATATGCATTAAGGTGTCCCTTTAAGCATAACATCCATGCAACAAACTCTCATGAAGTAAAGAATGGCCTTTTTTTTAGCACACCACCAACTTTTTTCTGGAGATTGATAAAACAATATTTTCTCCTTCCAGGCACCCTAAACAGTTAAGAGAAATCCAACGAGCGATTTCCATCAGCTGCTGTAATCTTCCCTAAAATGACCTTCAAGTGATTGGAATTAATATTGCATGGTCTATCTGAATGTAATTAGTCGTCTGCTTTCTGCCGGAGAATCAGATTCTGTACGGAATGGAATTAGTTGAGGCGGGAGAAGCAGGGGCACCACAGCTGGAGAAGAAATTGGACTCCTTAAAGATTAATGAAAAGCTGCAAAACCAAGAAGGTGTGAATACACGTGTGAATAAAGGACTGGTATTTGTGCCACAGGGGGGTTGCCATATCAACCATATTTTGCCAGATAGACCTAATTCTTATCCTTCTGTAAGTTTATATATCCAATACAGGGTACAGGGTAGCACTTGGTGGTGCAACGTGAACAAATGAGACAATAGGCAACCGCAGTCGTAGCCCATGTCATCTTAAAACATGTAGGTTTCACAGATGAGCCAGGTTGTCTGCCTTTTAAAGAGGATAAGAGTAGTTTGGATTAAGAGGGGCACGGAGC
>VKOC01006320.1:0-14221 GCA_009364415.1 Spea multiplicata
TTCTCCTGCTCTCAGCTCAGCGTCGCGTTTAGATACTAAATGAAGAACGGCGTCAATGACCACCTTGGTCATGAATAGAACCAGGATTTTATCTCTAGGATGGGCAATGTGTTTTGAGGGGTTAAAACAATTTACAGAATCCTGTAGTTATAATTTAATTAGTTTTGCATTTTGTGTATAAATGATGACATCATTTTACCAAAAACAGAAGAAAGAAGCATTTTCCCCACCGCAATCTCCTATGGAAAAAACATTAACCCTTCCCTAACCCTCTAACCCTAATCCCTAACCATTTAACCCCAACCAAATCTTAACCCTTCCCTAACCCGCTAACTCTAACCACTAACCCCTTAACCCCAACCGTTTAATCATAACCCTGGCCTTTACAGATTTTGTGGCCCATTACATCATGTGCTTCATGACATTTCCACTGCGTTATATTTCATCATGTGATATTAATGTCATTTGGAAGCAGATGCAAATAAAAAGTAATAAAAGTAATATTTTACTCACTCAAAAGTGAGTAAAATCAAGGGCTTTCCATCAGAACAAAATCTAAATTATCGCCCAGCTGTCGCTGCGACTCTCTGAGCCAATTTACCGGTTAATTATTTTGCGATTTTTAGAACAATAGAGGGAAAACATTTAATTTGTTACTTACTTGGTGTGTTCATTAGGAAAAAAAACCATTGCTTTTTATGTCTTTTTAATCAAGCAGTAAATGTAACATTTGTTATAAATATCACTCCGCGTTTGGCCGTCGCGGGGAGCTTACGAAGCAGACCCCATGCCGTGAGACATTTAAAAAGTCCAGCGAACGCCCAGAAACCCACAGATTTCACAAAAACACCAAAAAACATTCTTCTAACGTAATCTTTCCAGTAAATTACCACTTAGTGACCATGGCAGAGGTAAAAAGCTAAGCAAATTTACTAAAAATTCAACTTTTGCAAAGATTTTCTGTCCAACCAGGGGCCCTATGACTGAATGCGGCATTTGTGACAATACATTAAGAATAATAATTAAAAATCAGGATTAAATACCGGATAAAAGGGAAAACACCTACATTTCTGCATTTCTTATGTTTGATTTTTAAGGGTTCAACATCATCTGGTCCACCCCGACCTGTATATACTACTTTTTGTGATTTGGTGTGCGCTTCAATATCAATAAAAGCTCTTCAAGTGTCTGGTTAGCAACCTGACACATGCCTCTTAATTCTACATGGTGTAAAATTGTTTTTAAATCTTTAAAAAAATGTAAAATACATTTTCTGCTGCTATGGCAACATAATCTTAGCGTCCTTAATGGAGATTACAGTTGAAGAATGCTGCAGTGCAGAAACCTCATGTTCTCACAAGCTTTGGAAGAGAAACGTGATCTTTCTTCCCATAGGGTGCAAAATGCTACTTTTCATTGGCTTACTGATATCGGCTAAAGTTCTTACCCACCCCCCAGCTGTAATATTGGACATTATAGATTGTCAGCTCTGTGACGTTCTTTACTCCCCTTGGTGAACTTGGCTTTCACTGTTTTGGTTCTGCTCCCTTGTGTGTTACGCTGGGTAAAAGCCTACTTACCGGTAACATCAACATTGTCCCCGGTGGTCCTGGCAATCCATCAGCTCCTGGAAGTCCTGCTCTTCCTGGGGGTCCCTATAGAGAAAGAAGAGATTTGGCCAACACACATCAATATCAGCTCAGCTTGTCCTCCGGGTCACAGGTTGGAGGTACGAGTCACGAGACTTTTGTTTAAACAACACAATCTTGTTGCATTCTATGGCAGTTAAGCGTAAAGATGCAATATTTATTATTTTTTAAATAAGCAACAAAGTATCAACTTAAAAGACAAAGGCTCTGACATCAAAGCTCCGCTGGTGATGGGATCGATAAAACCTGAATGAACGCAGCAGGCAGAACATCTGAAAACCTACTACTTTGTTCTCATGAAGCTATATTTTTTCCCCCCAAACTGGATGTACCGTTGAAAGCTTTAAGATCCCCAGATGTGTCTCCAGTAACCAAAATACCCTATGTGATGAATTAAGTGGATTAGAAGGAATAAAGACACAGCTTTGATCTACATACATAGGAGGAGAAGTAATATAAAATAATATCATTTTATGTATTTATAGGAAAAATAACAATGAACTCTGTCTGGATTCAATGTAACAATTTAATTTTTCTAATTATCTAGCAAAACCACAACAGAATTGTGGTCTATGGAATGTCTATGGAACGGGTGCTTCAAAAGCGGGTGCTACAAAAGCTTCAGAAAACCAAGGCTCGTACTTTGTTGCCCATACTTGCGACTTTTAATGATTGTGTTTTTTGGCGTCTGAGTTTTAATATCACAGTTTCCATTTCGACTTTTTTTTGACTTGGCGCCGGAGGAGTAATTCTTACTCTGACCACTAGATGTCGCAATGCGGTGCGGAAATACCTCGTCTTCTTACTATAGAGAAGTCACATCTGGTGGTCAACTGGAAGCAGCCAAGTTGTTCCCATGGGTTACTGGACTTGGCATAACCTACTTATTTTATGCAGAGAACATATTCGTCTTATACATTCTAATAAAACAGATCTGCAACTATCGTTTTAGAAATTAAAGGGCATGCCAGACAATGTTCAGCTGGGAGAATTGTTTAATAAGCAGAATACTAGGACTCTTAGCGGTTCCAGCAGCAAGGAGGAGGTTAAAACCATTTCTCTTTCTACCATAACCCTCCCTTCCCCCCCCATGTCCAAAGTCTCCATACTTGGCTCACTCTGTCTGGGATTGGAGCTATGGATACGCCTTAAACACAATCCATAGTCCTAATAAAAGCCATATGTTCAAGCAGTAGTGAATGATGTCATTCTTTTCACTTTGCACGTAGACCAACGGGAGAAACAATGTGTCCCTTTCCACGCATTCCATGAGAACTTTACATTCAGACTATACGTGTAAATTACACGGCCAATTAGGACAATGGCAAATGAAGCTAATGAGGTCACATCCCCACCAGTTCAACCCAACCTGGCTAATACATACTAAAGGTATATTTTAAGGGGAAACACACTAAACGTGCTCCAATTAAACCCCCCAAAATCCATACTACGTCTCTAGAGCATTCAATACATACCGTCATACATAATGTTTGATATGCACAGTTCCCTTACATAAGGTTCAGAGTCTATCAGACCTTTTTAAACTCTTGATATACTTTCACATAGAAAGGAAATAGAAATATATGTTGGGTTTGACATCTGTAGCAATATATGTCCTACTACACACCTCCAGGACCATATGGATAAGGCCTGGTATAAACCTTAGAAGATTGGGGCAGATGGGTCGATTACCCCAGCCCTTATTGTTGACTGCCCCCCCCAGTCTTATGTGGACCAGAAAAATGATGGCATCAACTGATTGTTTAAACAGTGCCATGAAAGCCCATAACTTACTCAAGCTGAACGGGTACCCTATAGATAGCAAGCTGCTGGAGTTAGAATGATGGGACTTTCTTACCCTTTCTCCGGGGTCTCCAGATGGACCAGGAGGTCCTGTGGTTCCTGGTGGACCGGGATATCCCTGCAGAGAAGAAAAAGGATGATTAACGTGTAGTTTATGAGAAGCAGAACTGCCTTATTTGATTCCTACATTCAAAGGCTTAGATGAAAGAAGATGGGATAGAGGCATTTAAATACATAAAGGGAGGGAAGTTTATTTCAATGGAGAATAAACAAGAGGCCATAATCTAAAACTAGAGGGTCAGAGGCTTAGATGGAATGGAAGGAAGTTTTACTTTACTGAGAGGGTGGTAGATAAGTGGAACAGCCTCCCAGCAGAAGTGGTAGAGGCTAATACAGTGAGGGAATTTAAACATGTATGGGATAGACATACGGCTCCTGAATCTAAGACGAGACCAAGGACTGATTAAGGTTTCAGTTTAATACCAGGAAAAACCGGCAGACTAGACGGGCCGAAAGCGCAGTGGTCCTTAAGTTGGGGGGGTTTAACCCTTTTTCTCATTGGTCAAAAAATGAGTAAACTGAGTTATATACGAGACTTACAGCTGGACCTTCTGGGCCTGGGGGGCCTTCAATCAGCATTCCCTGGAGAAAGAGACATCGGTCAGCGGGTAAATATTACAGTCAATAAAACGACACGACGACGATCTTTTGGAGATCGCTTTCTATGCCGTCAGCTACACCAACAATCTAAATGTGTTTAAATGATCTGCCATTAGCATTCTCCGACAGTGGCGGGATGGCTTTTCATCCTCAGAGTGCTGTAATAACCCAATTATCTGTACTCTGTGCTCAGAGACACTTCTCCAAAATCCTTCGCATCACTCCATCCTTTAAACGAACTCTGAATTGTCCTGCTTTAATGGCGATCTTTTCCAAGAAGAAGAAGAACGGTCTCAAATGTGACAAAAAAGAAGAAATAATGTGCTATGCCTACGAGAAGGGCTTTTAAAAACGTTCTGGACGTTCTTTGGTCAACTGTGATGGACATCTTCTTGAAGTGAATGGATACATAATGTCAGCGGCTGAAGTATTTGGATATGGAGGGTATATCGTTGCGTTATTGTTAAATAAAGTATCTATAGGACAATTAATGCAAATTTTGAGTTATGGGGGGGGTGATGTTTCTCCAAAGCTTCGATGGACTTGCGGTGGAAATAATAACTCGGAGGGAGGGATAATTTCGTTTGGGTTCCATTCTCTATGTGGGTGGCATGACAAACATGCTCGATGTTTAACACTCAATGATGTTTCCCACCCGTCTTGTTTGTCCTCAACACCTCCTGGCCATCAGCTGTTCCATGGGAAGAGTCCTAGAGGTTTCACTGGGAAAATACTCAAATCCTCTAGAAATCCCAGGCATCCGGAATCTTTCACTGTGTACAGATACACTGTATCAACAGCCTCTGGGGGGGGGGGTGAGGCATTTGTCCAGTAATTGCCAACGTGACTTAACCTGTTCATTGCCAAACGCCAAAAGCACAAAGCTTTGAGCGGGGAAAGAAATACGTGACGCTAAATCGCGTAATCATTTCGTGAAAAGGGGACAACAACAAAAAATAAGTGACATTTTTTTCTACTCAAAAATGTTGTTATTTTAAAAGGAGTAAATTAGTCCCAGATTGCAAAAGGAAAATAAGAATTAAAAAATAATTGTGCATTTTTCTTGGGGAACCGAAGAGACTCGCGCATGATTAAACAGGACGCTAATTCCGATATCCCGACGAAAGGTCTCATTAGAGAGTTCATGGGGAAAACATCTGGGGTTTCTGCCAATATTTATTCTGCTGTTTGGGCTCTGTTTGGACTTTTAGACATCTGGGAAGGGTCTTTGACATGTAGGCGACAGCCAAATGTTTACATTCTCCCCCAACAATGGGGACTGCTGATCCGTCACACGCAATTAACCCGATAATTGCCAGCAAAACCTGCTGCTTACACAAGCAGATGGGACCTTCTCGGCGTGAGCCTTCGGATACCGGACACAATATTTTGGTACGATATACTTTGCTTTTATTTTTTAATGACAGTTATGATACAGGAAAACTAATCTATACATATATATAACTCTATATATATAAATAAACTATATATAATATAATATCTTATATATATATAATATATATAATAAAACTATATTTTATATATATAATATATATATATATATAATGATCTGTAAATGATCTGTAAACAAAAAGTATAAGTGAAATACATGGCGAGTCGATGGAGAACTTACTGGTTCGACAATGGCCGGCTCTCCCTTCTGTCCCTTCTCTCCACGAGCGCCACCATGTATCTGTAAGAAATATTCAGATTCTTTAAAAGTGATGTCAATGCTGAATAAATAGAAAAAAAACCAAGTTTTTTAACATATTTTTTAATTATACGGGTTTGCTTAACCAACCAAGTTTTAAGTTGCCCATAACGTTCTCTTCAATAGTTAAAAATAATATATATATTTTTTTAACTGTTTCTAATAAAAGAATAATGAGCGGAATAACAAAGGCGGAACAGTCTACATACTTCAATGTCTGGGTTCTGTACAGCTGGCAGGCCATCCAAGGAACCGCCATTGCCCGTTGTGATGAAGTCATCGTCGACGCCGTAGTAATCGAGTTTATCGGAATCTATGTCATAGGTTTCAATAGTCTCTTCTCTGAAGTCGCCATCAGCGTCGCCTTCCTTGTGGGCTCCCCCCGAGCTGCTTACCGATGTGCCCTTGAAGAAATTTATTGAAGATTTTTCATACAGCACAAACATTTTAGGAGATTATGTAAAAAAGTGGCATTTGGGGGGCAAAGTTCTAAAAAGTAGAAGAATCAGCACAAAAATTCAAAAGTTTCTACAGTGATAGAGCACAAGAAAAATGTAACTCAAGCTTTGACCAATGGCGTGCTTCTAAGCCAATTGATGTGTCTTAATGTAGTTAGTAATATGT
This sequence comes from Spea multiplicata, assembly GCA_009364415.1. NCBI lineage: Eukaryota > Metazoa > Chordata > Amphibia > Anura > Pelobatidae > Spea > Spea multiplicata. Next base: position 6,448 of record VKOC01006320.1, read on the forward strand.
TTAAATAATTTAATTTTAAAAAATAATGTTTGACTTTATTAAAAGTTCTCTAATCAATGGTTATTCCATCGATCTGATTAAACTCAGTTATTGAGAACTTTTCAAAGGCAAAGATTCCATCCATGTCAACAAATGGAATCCGAGAGCTACTTTACTGGGCAGGAATATAGGACAGCGGGGTAGGTATGTTATTCTTGGAGACAAGATGACTGCATCCTAGCATCAACATCAACGGTAGAGAACACTTAAAAGAACAAAAGTGAGAAAGATCTTTATTCTCTAAACTGAACTTGCAGGTGAGTGAAGACTCGCTGACCTCACTACATGTTATGATGGATCTTCTGTCCTACAAGAAGGGCTGAGAGCTGACCCTCCATAACACATAGTTCACATGGAGAGGTGACACTTGTGAACACCAAAAGCTATTGTCCAAGTAGACCTTTGCACACGGACCATGTAAGTTCTCCATGGTCGTAAAAGAAGAAGAAATGAATTACATTGGATGCGCTGACGGTGGCGACAGTACTTTCGGGGGCCGGTCTGACTTCCTCCCTGGTGCCTGTACCGTCTGTCTCTTCTACCTCTGGATAGTTAACGTCTTCATAACTTGGGGTGTAATACTCCTCTTGGATAATTTCATAGTTGTACTCATCGACGGGTGGGTTCACCGTTTGACTTTCAATGTTGGTCACAACTTCTGGGGCGTCCGTAACAATAATGGCGGGAGCTTCGGTGGGTGCGGGTGTCTCCTGTTCAACAAACACAGATAACCATCAAAACACTGAAATGAAGAACAGGTCATTGTTTCATCCAAATGGTTTCTTTGGTTGCCATGCTCACCTCCAGTCTTACGGTAACATTATTCTATATTTATGGGAATTTTTACTATCACTATACAATTTATTTGCCCTCCAAGAAGTTTATATTAAAGACACATGCAGTGTGGAACGACTAGACCCACCTGTTGTCTGTTAGACTTGACCCACTTATTGTCTGTTAGACTTGACCTACTTGACCCTTGCTCTATGGTCAACCAGCAAGACATCGACCACATACAACAAAGTAGAAACACTGTTGCACACGCTACTCGTGAACAAAAATCTATTACATTGGTTGAATAGTAGAACAATCCATGGCATCCTACTGTATTTGGGCAACTATAGAATGAAGCTGATGACCCATAATCAAAAAGGAGCACAACTTATGTACCTCTTCAACTTCTGGCTCCGGCCTTAAAACTTCTGCATTTTCACTGGCGGGTTTGCTGGTGACGGTCTTTTCGTCTTGGTCTTCATAGTATGGATATTCATAGTAATAACCCTCTCCTTCCCCTTCTACTGCTTCTTGATACTGCAAAACAAGCACCAGCGGTCACATGACCCGTAAAACATATCAACGCAAGGCCGAGTCTCTGATACTGTTCGTTATATACTCACATAGTCATCTGAGTTGGGGTCCTGAGACTGAGGGGCATCTGGGATAGCGGTGTCACAGTCAGGGCTATAGTGTTCACAATAGTCAAAGGCCGCTCGTGCGTCTGATACAATGAGGAACTGCTGGATATCTCCCTAAAATGAAAAAATAATAATAATTTGAATACGGTTGGCTGTGCTAGAGGCTTATTCTTACAATCAGCAAAATCTACAAACATAATTATACGCAAGAACAAGGAATGGATACAATTAGCAACATCATCAATGCATGAAAAAACAAGATACGGCTAAAAAACATGAATTCAAATCCTGGGCCTGCTGACTCCCACACTTCGGCTGCACATAAACCTATTTGCCCCATATTTTGGAGAGTATATATAAAAAAAACTGGGGGAAGCAATTTCTGATGCACATACTCTTTTGAGCACTTCCTGTGGCCTTTTCTTATACAGTAGCAAAGAACAGGAAGTGAAGTGTGCACAGAATAACTGCTTCCCTCAGTCTCATGGAAACAGTTCTGTTTCCTTTACGCTTTCCTGTACGCTTTTACATGTGTAACTCCTCTTTCATAGAGGAGATTTTAGTATTTAGGAAAAAGTGTAAATTGATTATAGGCATTTTTGTCATGTAGGCAATTTTGTGCTGTTTGCTCAGCTTTGTTGCTGCAATCGCAAATAATTTTACACTGCCCCCACGGTCGGAACTTTAATTGAAATGATTCGAAGCAGAATCTACAGCGAGCCTGGACATATATAAAGTCTTCAGAGCATTAATAATATTTATTACCCTTTTCCCTCTACCCCATCATGTGCTGATGATGTAGCTGGTTTTAGACGCACTAATCATCACATTAGCTGCCTAGATCTCCTGACAGGGTAGATATATTCTCGCACTTCCGAGCTATAAAGAACAAGCTAATAAAAGGATTCGGCACATGTGAATTTATTCAGTGTTTATGACATATTCATCAATTACAAGTCAGCAACATTTAAAAAACGGTTCAGACACAAGAAGACGAGGTATGGATGGAGGCCGAGCGATACGGACGCTTGTTTCATGCGTTGGTGGGTAAAACCCAAGCAAACTACCTGAATGCCAGATCTCATTTGGTTTATATTTTTAATTTTATGTGAAAAAACAAAATAAATTGCCCGGTCGGCATTAATGTCCAGCCAGCCCTGATGAAAACTAGAACACAAAACAATGAATGATAACATTTTAATTATAAAACTATTTTAATTATATATATTAATATGATATATTATTTATAATTAGAGCGAGTGAGGAGTATTGAAAACTCGTAGAACTGGGCAATGTGGGTCCACCGAGTTACCCCACCAGGATAATGCCTAGGTCATCATCGCCTGATACAATTATCTCTGCAGACACTTCATAGAACGAGAAGCTTAAATGGCCACAAGGAATGAAATAATTGGTGAAGGCTACTGAATGAAACATTTCTAAAATACCAAACAAATGAATTGTGAGCAAGTAAAAAAAAAATGAATTCTTCTTAAAAATTTCACTCTCGATCTAATTTGTGTTGGTTGATATCTAACAAAAAAATACATAAATCATTATTCTAAACCACAATCTTAACATTCCGTAAACAGAATGCCTACGAAGGAATGGAGGTCCACTGGCCGGCCAGAGGAAATATTCTTTTCAGGTCAAAATACTTTTCAGGGTTGAACGACTCAATAAACTAATATTACCCAACATTTCTGTCCCAATTCTCATGGAAAGAGCCAGAATAACAAGAGGCTCAGACCGAACGCATCGATAAATTTGTCCCAACAACGCCAATAATATCAGCAATCTTTTAATATCCTCTGTTTAAAACGGGCACCGAAGATCCCTAAATTGAAAGAGAGGGACTCGTTTCGAGCAGGGAATTTTTGGCCGAGAGCCACAACCATCTAACAGCAGCGTTTATTTGTAGACTGTAACAGAAACCCGCAATAAACCGGACGGGATATTGTACCGAGCTCCTTAATTCCAAGACGGGATGAAAGGCAAAGCAGAAGATAGAAGTCCTAACGAGTTAAGGAGAAGGGGGTGGGCGGTTGAGTTGCTCTACCCTCCCAAACTCTTGGAACTGTTGATTAAACAAACTCAGGCAAGAATGAGACTTCAATTAGGCAAGATGCCCACAGATGAATCAGTGTCTGAATACAAAGACTGAAAATTTTTCACTTCCCAACATGAAACGAAGCAAGAAATACATATTTTTCGCCTCTGCGGGACGATCGAAGAAACAAAACGAAGAACTAGGGATTGGAGGAGGAGAATTTTATACAAAAAATGTCTCCAATGTCAAAACCAATGTGTCGTTCCATTGCGACATGGTCCTCTATTACAGTTAAACCCATGGTTAAAAGATCCCCTGGAGTGAAGGGATAGCCTTATGAGATCAATAATACGGCTCCATATAGAAAAAAAACAATAATTCTATTATTTTATTTGCTTTGGAGATATTTGGTAGGGAATTTTTGGCCCTATGACCCATTCATACCCAACCATGAAAATATTACTCAAAAGCCATTGTCTGTTTTGACCCGTTGAAGAAGGACAAATGACTTTGGCTTCTTCCCACAACTCGATTTTGCGAATTCAGGATTTTCACGGGAAATAAAAATAAGGAAAGAGAAAAGGGGGGAGGGGGGAGAAAGGATTTAGGACTAACATCATGTTTGTCCACAAAAACGAAATTGGAAACAGATGTAGGAAGAATGTTAAAGAGGTGACCACAGAGTGTTTCTGAAGGAGAGGGATGGTAGATTAAATTTCGCTCCCGTTACGACAGTATTAGTATTTTCCACATATCTCCTCGCTTTGTGCTGATCTTGGAGGAATTGATAGTTATTTTGTTCCTGGTTAATGTTATGTTTTCTATGCCGAGAACAGACAGAAGTCTGTAGAAATGGTTGGGTTTCCATTAAGTCAACTTGATAAATTTCCCAAGTGTCGGTTAGACAAGGAAACCGGGCCAGCGACAAAGGGTTTTTCGTGGGTTCTATGTTACGTTCTGTACGTAAATATCAGTCCAGGTGTCTGGCCAAGGTGAAAACCTAGCTGGCCTCATATTTCAGTAATGTCCCGGTCTCGGGGCGAATTGGAAACGTGCGGGGTGGTTGTGGATTCCAAAGAGAAGTTACGGGAAGATCGAACAGATTATTCTTATGAAGAACGCCAACCTGTGAACTTTGAATGAAAGCTAACAAGAGGCAAGAAGGAATCAAAAACATAAACCCAAAGGCAGCTGAAACTTTGCGGTCTCCAGAGTCTGCGAATGGATGGATCTACTGGCACTTTATAAGTCTATTGATCCTTCAAGTCTAGAGCTACACGGTGAACGAAGTTGAAAACAGTTTAAGTTTATTTGGATACTTATTTGAAACCTGCCCTTAGTTTCTTAATAACCCAATAATGAAACGTTTTACCGGATTAAAATTTACACCAAAGACAGGCAGATGTACCAAAAGCCTACGGACTTTAGCTCTGAACCATTTAGCTCTCTGGAATGTGACCTTTTAGGTCCTATTCATGACCACCTGGTGGTGGACACGCCAGTGTCTATGACAGCATAGTGATGGACCTCGGTTATGCCCTTTGTAACAGCTGTTGGCCATAAATACTTAACCATTGGGTTCTTCGCTCTCAGAAAGCTATAATAAAGACCAATAAAAACAGACAACACAATTGGTGGGTCTTCAAATGTCTCGACAGACATGGACGATATTACTAGCCGGGGGGGGGGCCCCACGGACACAAGGAATTTTTTTCTCGTGTGACATACAACCTGCTCCTGAGTTTTATTTAAAGATTTTACACGTTATTGCAACCTGAACACTTGGGATGGGGGGATCTCTAAGGGGAGAATTTTATTTAAAAGTTGGCTTTAGAATATATATATATAGACCAATAATAAGGCCAATAATAGACCAATAATGATGTTAATATCAAGATTCTTACTTTTATGTACTCTTTCCTTCGGAACGCCTTGTATATGTCTTTCTAGAACGTTAAGGAGTTCTATAAAATAAGATAGGCTTGTTTTTTCTTGCACACATTTCTATTGTCTGGCAACAGCTTTGGGTTTTGTGCAACAAAGAAGTAAATTGCGGGCCTCCTGATTTTTTTTTCCTTTTATACAATAATTATATGTCATTTTGGCTCCTGCTTTCTTTGCCTTAAGAACTTAACTGCGATTTTTAGGCCATAATAATATGTTTTTTTCTATCATAGGAATAATTTTTCTAAACTGTTTCATTCCGTTGGAAGGTGCAACAAGATATCAACAAGATATCATCAACTAATTATGTAAATTATATATATCTATATATATATTATATATATAGATAACATATTTAAATTTAACTACGATGGGCCAATGTGCCTTCTTTTAAATGTTAATAGAAGTTCAGAAATGTATATTTTTTGCAAAAAAATATATTTTTTTATCACTTAATAAAATTCTTTTAGTAAAATTATAGCCAACTTTATCTCCTATAAAAAATAAAATCCCTTTCACCATTCCTTGGGGGTTATGTATACAATGTTTGGGTGCAATACCAATCACGACCATCTTGTCTTTGGTGGCGCTGTCTGCTCACGCTTATCTCTAGTGCTCAGGAGGTCCAAGACTCATAGAATCTGCAGGCAGACCGGCCCCATTCGGCCCCCGCCTAGTCTGCTCCTTTAAACTGCTGTAAAGCTGCTGCAAACCTTAATCAGTCGTTGGTCTTGCCTATCCCATGCATGTTTAAATACACCTACCACGTCTGCTGGAAGGCTGTTCTGCTTACCTTCCAAAAGGTAGAGTGGTCGTTATCTTGTCATTACCCAGAATTCTAGTCTATAATGTTGATAATGGATATAGATTTTTTTAATGGAATAGTAGAACAACTGAAAAAAATAAAACCCCAAGTTGATAGAGTTACAATAGCAGCAGTGGAACCCATGAAACAATGTATCAATTCTGTCTGACACATTTGAGTTTATTACAACATCGCTCCGGCCTTGTGTGTAATTTTTTTCTCTGCCAAATTTATGACCGCCGAGACCGTTAACATCATACAATGGCAGTGATATATCTGCACCTCCATCAGAGACACTGGAAGAAGAGGGGGCTGCATTCTCTGGGCGACCGTCACATCTCCCTTTAACTAAAAGGCCTTTCAGTGGTTAGCAGGACGCCATGAATAGGGACCATTGTCTCGTCTGACCTGCTAGGTCCTGAATTGGCGAGTTGGAATATGTGACCGCATCACAGATGCTTTATGTGTGTCTCGCTATCTCTCTAATGCCAAATGGAAAAAACAACGAAAAATGAAAAAAATTGAAAAGAGAGAGAGAGAACTCTTTAGTGCCGAGGGGACCTTGATGGTGAGTCATTTACAGCGGCAGTGACACTTTGTAATGTTTCCGCATTGAGTCATTCATGATGTAGATTTTTATGACATCATTCTCTGTCCCCAAACATTTTTTTCCAGGCTGTTCTATAAAATATTTTAATTAAATGTACCAGGGATTTGGGGTTTATGCATGGGGTATGCCAGTCCTGGCGAGCAATGATGAAAAGGCCTTTCCTTCGGCAGGAAATTTCCAACAAGCCAATAAAATGAATGAAAAAAAAAACGAATGCAACAGGCTTTCAAACAAAGTTTGCTCGGTGATTAAACTTAAAGTTTCTTTTAGGACCCTGTTCCATACCCCCAAGGCACCCACGGTGATCCAATGGGTTGGAGAGTCCTCGATCCTCCTCCAGATCTCTACTAAACATACCCTTTCCTTCCATTCAACCTGAGTTGGAATCTTGGGATACAACACCAGTGCAAGGACACTTGTGCTCACGTTGTGGGTTGACCAGGAAAGTCCTTTGATCTCCATAACTGACTCACTGGCAACAACGTACCATACTTGTTTGGAACAAGTTACAAAGTAGCATAATATTTCAGGTTGAAAAAAAGGACAAAAGTCCATCAGGTTCAACCTTGGTGGACCAAGTTCAGCCTTTGTCAATCAAATTCAACCTTGGTCCATCAATTTCAGCCTTGGTACATGAAGTTCAGTATTGGCCCATCGACTTCAACCTTGGTCCATCAAGTTCAGTCTTGAGCCATCAAGTTCGGCCTTTGTTCATTAAGTTCATTCGTGGTCCATCAAGTTCAACCTTGGTCCATCAGGTTCAGCCTTGAGTCCAATCAGTTCAACCTACAATGTAGCCCTTTCCTATTGGCTGGGAGACACAGGGCCTTAGGACTTGAAATCGATTAATCTGACTCAAGCACGGAAAATACTATATCTTCCCTTTTAAAGCTTTTTAAAATGAAGAAGGG
>VKOC01006321.1:0-12551 GCA_009364415.1 Spea multiplicata
CTTACATGCTAAAAGTCAAAGAAAGTTCAGCATTTGAAAAAATAAACAAATATTAAAAACATAAAATTCTTCCTGAATTTAAGAAACGTTCATATACAAATGTACTGTTTCTGGCAATGTTTACTTAAAATTAAATGCAATATATAATTTTTTTAATCAACTCTGTGTTTTATTTTGTATGACAACTTTATGGCCTTTGTAATATTTTGCATATGGTTACAGGGCAGGGGGCCAGCTTGAGATTCTGAAATATGTTTACTGATGACAGAAGTTAGAATCATGTTTCAGCTGAACACAGTAGTGGGATTTCTCTTGTCAAAATGACACAACATCAGTAGAGTTCCTCAATACTACAATGGTCATGTCTCTTAAATATTCTAGATCAAAGCAAAATCACCAAATCCAGATTATGATCTTTTTTTTTGTCCAGAAATGATTACATTCTTTTAGCATTTGTGTTTTTTTCACAGGGCAGGTTAAGGTTAATGGGCCGTTCTTCAGAACAACGATATAACAGTAGAGGTTGTAGAGTGTGAACTCGGACCTAGGTCCCATATAGACCACGTCGGCCATGTTTTCCTGGACACATTTACATTTTACATGTTACTAGCCCACACGTGTAAATGGCTTTCCCCTGAAGTGTGCGAGATGTATAACTGATGGATGGGCAGCACTTCTGTTCTGGAATACATGGCTGATGTGGTCACTCTAGGTCCCAGGGGCATCACAGCTTCGTATGCCAATGGAATTCATGTATCTGGTGACCGGTTGGAAGATCTGTTCCTGCTATTACACTTTATTCTTTTGACTAGTCCATGAGCAGAGCATGTGCCCACCAAGCTTCTGCGTCGAATATTAGAATCTTCTACTGAAGAATCAACTCTCCATGCTAGAGACCTGGAATAGGTCCTGCAGGTAACTCATTGCGCAAGACTGAACTCCATAGTGGAAGAAATATATAACAGCATGACAAAAGAACATGGACCATGGACACGTTGCCTTAAATAGGGCTTTAGGCATCTTGGTCAGGATCGGAGGCTCGAAGGTCTTAATCCAACCACTTCTGGAAGCAGAAGAAGGAGCTTGGCCATAGCCACTGAGGCAACTCAAGCACGTTCCTCACCTTGCCGTATCTCCTAAACCCAATAAAATATAAATAAGTATAAATTGAAATCTATTGATTTTTTTATATTCTTCATGTTCCTGTTTACTTCTCAGCTGTATAAAAATGTATTTATTTAGAATTCCTGCTCATTAAATATTTGAAAGACCATGGAAAATAACAGGGTGGAGGGTTTTTATAGATTATTAGGGTATACTCGAAATTGGCTCCTGCAGAATCAACCTATGATAAGACCTATAAAAGTTTTTTTTCTTTGTAAGATTCTAATAATTTGTGTCTAATAACAGCCTTTCTTTGTTACTGTAACTTTAAAAACAATAAATCCAGTCCCGTACGGTCAGCATGGCCTGGATCCTGTGTTGGGTTCTATTAAAGCTATAGCTATTAGGAATTCAAATCAAATCCAGATAAAGAAACGGAATTCATTTGGTAAATTACAAAACTATTGTATGCACAATTAGATTAAAAAAAAAAAGGTTGGACAACAGTGATTTGGAAGAGTGCTACGCAGATGTACACTCTAACCGAGAATATATTTGCATTTAAAAATAATTGCTAACATTTCATGTACGTGGCGCCTAAATTATTTGTTCTCAGCGGGGAATAAAAAAACTTTGCAAAGTCTGATTAGGAACTAAAATTACAGAAATATGAATTTATATTTTTCAAAGAGGACATTTAATTTTCTTTGGGTTCCATAAAGAAAGCAAAAATAAAACATTGAGTGTATTTTTTGGATATAAGGGTGTGTGTATATATATATATATATATATATATATATATACCCCATATGCACTTTGAGGAGCAGGACTCAAGTGCATTACAGGGCATTAATGGCCTCTCTCTGGACTTTTAGAGCTGATTGCCCATGTGGGGCAGTGAGAGGAGCATAGGGTGGGATGGGGCAGGAGGGCCCAGACTTTAGGCCCTAACATATCTGATTGTGGCCCTGCTGGCACCATTAAAATGATAGCCCTAATACACAAACAGCAAAGTATTCTAGCCAGGACCAAGGACTAGGGCTGTAGAGCTTCCTTCTATTCTGTTGCCCAGTGGTCTGGAGATCTCCATTCTCCATAATATGTCATCATACTTGGGAACTCTCCGAGTTTCGCCCAGAGACTCCTGGAGAAGGGCCATTTCTCCAGGTTGACATCCGAATCCTCGTAGTCATGAGCGCGGTATCCTCACACACCCTACTCTGCGACGCCGGCGTGAATGCCCACGTCAGCGGGTAGTCCTGGCCGCATCATGCAAGAGGGGCTCTGGGGAGCCAGAACCTAAAAGTTCCCAGGTATGGTGATTGTCGTTCTCAGGCCTATACAGTCATGCAAGTTCAGAAAATCCAACTTGATCTGCAATGGGTTAAACCTCACATGTGCCTTTCATTGGTGGGCATTCTTATCTATAGGATGAAATCCGTATTGTTCCAATCTCCACTGTATAACCAGCATGACATTTCGCTATTACTCCGTAGGAAACGAGTCCAATTATTATATGAATAGATGTTTGTCTTTATACAGAACAGTTTACAGTGGACTAGTGAGCGTGTTATATAAATAACATTCACTTAATGCAGACTATTAATATAAATGATGGAGTGTTTACATACTGGAGGCCAACTGAACATTAAAATAATAATTATTCATAATTGTCTGCCTTTCCAGAAGCTACGGTTCTCACCACATCTTCCTTAAAGTAAACAAAGGCTCCTCCTTTCGTAATGTTTACATTGGTGATGGTCAACTTTAGGCTGGAGGACCATCGATAAGATATGGAGATCTCATGACTTGGTCATTATTAGTTATCCCTCTTCATTGGTTTTGTGAACAGTTTTCATCGTTACGATAGTTGTAGGTCAACAACTGGAGAATAACTAGTTGAACGTGGATTATTGTTGGATACAATTTGTGTAGATGGACTGACTGTAAATTTTGATGGCTCAAAAACGCACCCAGTGGCTTCCGTTATGTAGACCTCTATTGGCTAAACTTTTTTATCCACTGCTGGGAACGTCTATTCTAAATCTGTTAAGCGGATGGGATCCCAAAGTATGCCTCCTCAACCTTATATAAGAAAGGACTTTTTGGGGTGTGAAAAAGATTTAAAGGGGCAAAATCTGTCCCTTTCTAGGTGTTTCTTCCACTAGATTAGGACGGAGTAGCCAATGGCTACGTTCCCATGATTTAGCATTTAGCATTATACTTATTTTATACTAAACTAGGTTTTTTCCAATCCATGAATAGAAAAAAAGGTCCCTACGACCTATTACATGAAGTATTAAATAGTATTAATAGTATTATATCAATAAATGTATTAAGCCAAAGTTTTGGGCTGCTATGGTCTTCATCAGGGGAAAATATAACCATACATAATACAAACAGCACTGGTTCATGGGGCTCGGGTCCAGACAGGCCATCTGGAACCCTGGGCAAATGCCTAGTAGCCAGGGGGCCGATAGGGTCGCAGACTTACTGATACTGCTGTTCCAGAGCCAGATGGGGCCATGTAGTGAGCAGCCAGGGGCTGTTAATGTATACAGACCTAATTTGGCAGCCGCTGGCCTTAAAGTGCCAGCGCTGCTTAGTCATCCCTAGTCTGTCCCTGAATCTTCAAATGGCATCATGAATCTTCATGGCTTCTCAGCTGTTTGAAAACTATATCAAGACTCCACTTATTAATAATACACACTATCGAAAGGCACTCGGTTTTCCATCAGAGCGTCTACTCGTAGCTGGAAAATAAGAAACTTGATTAAATCCTTTCAATTATTTTTTCGTCCCATGGATTCCTTCCCCCAGGGTACTTTTTAGGTTCCAGGGACAAAGTTTGGCTACTGCAGTACATATTCATGCTTCATGCAAATTCATACGCTCTAGAACATTAACCCTACCCCCATACAATTAAATGCTAGCATTGCGTAGCCGACTATTAACTTGGGGTTATGCAGTTCTTTTGGCTAAATGTGGTTGGAACATTTATACTGTAAATATTTGGGATTTCTTCATAACCGACCCCCTCCAGTCTCATATCAATGAAAGTTTGCCGAGAGTTCACTGCTTGAAGGATCTGTCATCCACGAAGGATAGAGATCATTTTTAAGTAAATCCCTATGTTACTTAGAACAGAGGTCTGAAGCCTTTCTAGGGCCAGTTCTTTTTTTTTTTTTGTTTTTTTTAATACGTTGAACAAAAGCCAATTGGCAAAGTATAGCATTCTGTGCCTTTGTGTATTCATTAGCAGAGACTATACATGGCTCACAAACAATCACGCTCCAACCTACAGATTAGATCGCTACCAGCGCTGAGATACATTGTTACCCAAAGGACAGCTTACTTTTTAAATGCATTACACACAGCGTTTCCCCATTTCTAGGAGACCTGTTTTATTTAGGAGCCATCATGGATGTGGCATTAAATGGCCATACTGGAAGGTTTGAGACTCTCCACCACTTTTATATCAGCTCATCTGTTAATTAAAAGTTGAGATGTTTCCTCTACCAGCATCGGCCAGCAAGAGATGGAGAGAGACCATCGGAGGTATATCTACTGTATGTTCCTACCTTAGGCTACCAAGATATAGGGTGGAATAGAGCTGCCGATGGTGAGGGAAGTTTGCCAAGAGGCTGGTAGATAAAAGGAACAGCCTCCCATCAGAAGTGGTAGAGGCTAATACACCGAGAGAATGTAAACATGCATGGGATAGGCATAAAGCTATCTTAAATCTAAGACAAGACCAAGGACTGATCAAGGTTTGAGTTCCTACATCATTAAAAATGGGAAGAATAGATGGACCGAATGGGTCTTACCTGCTGTCAAATTATATATTTCTTGACCAGTCAGCCAGCAGATCCACCTACTGGACCTTCTTATCACAAAAGGACCTTCTTATCAAAAAAGGCTTTGTAGTTTAACAAAACATTTGTGCCCAAAGGAGATACTTGAAGCGTGATTCATGCCTTCGACGATGTGATCATATATTCCCTGTGCCTGTTAACTCAAATAACAACTTCAAAGATCACGATATGTTCAAAAAATGATTCACTGTCTATCAAATCACGTCCTTTTACTTTACTTTTTTTTTTACTAATTTTCTCATTGGGTATTTCAGTTTCCGGTGAGGCACCATCTTTAACCGTTTCAGTACCACAGAACCCAAAAGACATATTGTTCCGATCTGTTAACGTCATCCGACATCTGAATCAACATCGCTGATTCTCTGGTTCTCTCCGGAATCTTTTGTTTCCAGAAACCTGCGATGAATCACCTCTGGTTTCGCCGGTGCTGGCGTTTCATTTCTGCGAGAGAGCTGTCGAGCGTAATGTGTCATTTGAGAAAAGCACAGGCACATCGAGTTTTGGGAATCCTGGGGATTATTTGGTTAGTAATTAAGAGACAATTTGCAAGTTATTTTGTTTTTAACCTCTTAGGCATTCTCAGATTTATTATTTGCCTTCTGTTACTTTTAACTTGTTGAGTGAGAAAGGCGGAGGTTAAACGACTCACCCCGTAATACATAAAATTACCATTTTCTTTCCTATAAATATATATGGCTCTTGCACATCTTCTCATTTTATCTAATTAAACCATAAAAAAGGTAGAGAATTTAATGAGCAATTCCAGTGTATATGATACGGGTAGATTCAGGACCCAAAACAGGTAAAGTGAACATTGTAACTTTTTGGCTCAGCTTCTTATTGGCTACAGTTTTGCCAATCAGCAAGCCAGCAGCCAATAAGAACCCCTGGTTGGCCGGTTGCTTTTTAAAAGCTTTCAGCGCCCCAAAATCGATAGAAGCATTGAATCTGAATAAGAACCATTTGACCCATCTAGTGTTTTTTTCTTTTTCCTGGTGTAAAGACTCAAACCGTAATCAGTCCTCGGTCTCGTCTTAAATTCCAGAGCCATCTCGTGCGTGTTTAAATTCCCTTACTGTGTTAGTCTGTACCACCTCTACTGGGAGGCTGTTCTACTTATCCACCACAGTCTCAGCACAATGAAAGAGTAAGGGGTAATTGTATCCATATCCATATTGCATTTTGCAGACTCTCCCTATGCATTTGCAGGGGGAGGAGGGGGGGGCGCATTATAACAATTTAAAGGGACCACTCATTGAATTAAAGTGCATTTGATGGCCGGGCTGACCTTTTCATATTACTTTTAACAGTAGCGGATTTAATCTATTTAAAAAAAGTATATATTTGTTTTCTTGGCAGCTTATTTCAGCTTGTTGGAAAAACAGCTCACAAAATAACAAAATTCTTTTTTTTTTTTAAGAAAAATATTTTTATAATACAATCATGCACAATGATAAACAACCAGTAAATTTTAATACATTTGGTGAATAAATGAATCTGAACATGTGACGCCCCGCCGTTTAATGAAAGTCTGATTAAATACGTTCAGCATTGTATGTCGTGCGGTCCTCTACGGATTTGTTTTTAGCTTTTTTGTCTTTTTTTGTTTCTCATTTTCCCTAGAGGACAAAGCAGAGGTAACCATTAACAATGTTCACGGTGAATTGCTTTTCAGATTGAGGGAGAGATAGCGGGCCACCCACAGTTTGGATGCGGAAACCGTTGTGAGGTTAATGAAATCCCGGACACCTGTTGAACGGTTTACGGTCGCTCGATAATTCAGGAGAGGATGATAAAGGGCCGAAGAGAAACTCTTGGGATTAATCTAGAGTGGAGCCATTGGTTTAATCATAGTATAATAAGCCGAGAAATAGGACGCCATCTCAAGTGAGGCAAACCAGTTATATAAGGATGTTTTTTTTAATCCACACGCTGGAGGTTTAAAGGCCAGCAAGTACGCTGAGCTTTTGTGATAATACTTAGAATAACTTAGATTTTTTATACTTTTCTACAATGTGACATTTAAAGGACAAGATAAAGTAAAAAGGAGGCCAATTCACCAAAAAAGTAGTGTAACCTACCTAATTTCAAGGAGGTGGGTTGAGTGGGGTGAGGTAACGTTGCACATTGTACGAGCGCCACTGAAGACAGGCTGAGGCTTCAGGGGGGTAAGTGAGTAGTGTTTGGGGTATTTTAGAGCGTGTGTGTGTCTGGGTATGTTTGTGTGTTTGCATGAGAGTTTGCATGGGTCAATGTGAGCATCTGGTTGTGTTAGTGTCTAGATTTGTGCTTTAGTGCGAGTGACTGAGTATGTTAGTGTGTGTGTGTCTGGGTATGTGTTGGTGTGAGTGTCTGGGTGTGTATGTGTGTTAGTGTGAGTGTCTGAATGTATATGTTAGTGTGAGGTGAAAAAATGAGTGCCCCAGGTGCCCGCAGAATTAAGCATTTTGTAAATTTCTAGGCTCTAGGTGTTTTGCCGCATTAAAAGTCACAATAATTTGTAGATAAACCGCACAAAGGTGTTTTTAAATAAATTGTACGTTAGATAGGATATCATTAGCCAGCTACACTAATAGCTATGAATAGAAAACTTTATATAAAACATTTGGCAATGCCCCGTACCATGTCAATAAATACACTCTGTGAATAATTAAGTATGGGGGCCACCTTCCCCCCAAATCTCTCCATTTGCCTGGCAGGAGACCTGCTGGCGAGGAACCTCACTGACCCTTTAAAGGGTTTGTCATTTTCCCCCCAAATCCTACATTTTACATATGGTGTTATTTACATATTGAGATAAGCAAATAATGCTTTGTGTTTACCATGGGGGAAGATTCCATCTCCGCTTCCTCTTCTCAGGAACCCCGTGTGATACTGCGGAGCAGGGACCGGCAAGGTGTCCGTAGAAAGGCACCGGTGTCCGTGGCAAGGATTGTGAAGGTCCTTATCATTATACCGTCCACCAGAGACCCCGGTAAATGCCCACCATACGCAAAGTTGGTGCCGACCCCTGAGCAGATAATAACGTTTTAGCCGCGGGCCACCATCAATCTTAAGCCTTCACGAGGTGATCGTTAAAATCCCCCTGAAACAATTAGGCTGATTGGCAAAAGAAATGCTAAATGACGATTTAATAAACACATTTACTTACATTTAGCATCAAGTCCCTCAATTTTGTTTATTAATAATTTGAATTTTTGAGGTACAGCTCAGCTTTTGATGATTAGATGAAGGGTAACGGGACCTTCAGCCACCATACGCACGTTAAGGTATATGATAGCCTAGTGGCCCCTATGTATTTGCCTCTTTTCCTGCCCTTCAGCCCTTGGGCTTTTAGGAGGTGTTCTGCCCGACACTTCTCCTGCCCAACGCATACATGCACTATACTCACCACTAGTGGCCACTAGCGAGCTCCTGCGCTGGCTAGTACAAGGGTTTCAGGAGGGTCCATTGAGACCCCTCCACGCGTATGCACAGAGAGTGCTCTCATTCATTTTAATAGGCTTTTATGCCCTAAAGTGGGGGTAGTGCTCTGTAGCTGTGGAACTGCAGCTTCTCCTAAGTGCTTTATCTTTCTTTATCCTACAGGTTTAAGCATGAATACGTCCAAGGTACATATGGGCCATATGGGACACTGGTGGGCCCCTTTTAAACTGGAGAGAACTTTATGCACATCAGTTACCTGGTTGTAAACAGGGTTGTACATGCCTCCCAACTGTCACGTTTTGGTGCATGACAGTCCCAATTTTGCCACCCTATCCCGCTTTTTCAGGATAGAGGTAGAGCTCATTGATACTGCGGGATCCCGGCGGCCCCGATTTCATTCTGGGGTGTCTGGGACACATGGAAGAAGCATACTGCGCATGTACAGTAGCACTGCCTCCCTAGCTCCGCCCCGCGGCTTCCTGATTCGCTGGGGTAGAAGTCGGGAGGATATTAATGGTTCTATGGAACAATGTATGGCTTTTCTGTGGAATTTCCAATTCCAAGCCATTATTTGCGTTGTAAACCAGTAGTTTTGCGTTAATTTAAGATGTGAATTCCCCGTCTCTCTCTCTCTCGCCCTGCTATATGTATATCGTAAATGTGAGCAAAGTCGAATAAGGCACTGTCAATAAATCATAAAAGGCTTGGAACATCACATCCAGCATCTGTCAGGCCGAGTAATGAGTAACCATGGTTATCTCGGGCAGATATGGGGGGTTCTCGACATCATTTCCTCTTTTGCTAACAGATAAACTACCACCTGCGACAGCGCAAACATACGCGGCGGGCTGCTTTCATCTCACTTAAAGCGGAAGTTTCACCAAAATCATAAACTTACTGGTGCCTGTTTATAAACTCTAACCATATTGGACTTATTTCTAGATATTAGTTTGCATTTCCATGATATACGTTATTTTTTACTTGCGTATACTTTTTTGTGTAGAAAATGTATTTTTTTATTATTATTATTATTATTACACTGTTCTGCACAGGGGTGGCTCTAGGCACCCCCATAGCAGGAGAAAATAATGGAACATGCTGGTCCCACAGTGCCACTATTGCCCCCAAACAGCTTGTAGGTGCCACCTTTGCCCCAAAGCAGCTTATCAGTGCCATTCTAGCTCCCAAAGTCTTAGAGAGATGGGCCCCGTCGCACTTGCGACCCATGCGACCTCTGTAGTTACGCCATGCGTGGCCCATTTAAAAGTGGCATAATTCCACATTATGGAAAATTAGGCCCTTCTCGTAAAGATTATATAATCACCCAAGATTCTGTGTTCCAAATGAGACTTTGGGGACATCGGATGCTCCAAAGGATACTCCAAAGGGGGGATGGAAGGAAGAAACCTATTCTTCCATGACACAGATCTATCCTGACATACCTCGCAAGTCTCCTATTTTTGGACACGAATGCTTACGTCCCTTTTTCCTCCCCGGATGTCCCTCTAAGAGCTTGAAACGTTTAGTGTACAAACACAACGTTCTGCAGTCCTAACATTAACAATAATATGTTTATAAACAACAGAAGCGTGTTTATATCACAAAGCCCGTATATGTACGGGCTCAAAATGCATTGTTTTCAATGGGTTTAGGGACCGCCCATTGTCCCTAAGGGGTTAAATTGTGTAAGTAAAAAAAAACAACATTATTCTTAGAACCACTTTATAAGCAGCCATCATTAGCGCATGAATACTTAATAACCCCCCCCCCCCCAAGCCAGGCTTCCAAACCCCTTAAAACAAAAGCAGACCCCCAACATTTCAGGTGGTTAAATGAGGACACCCTGTTTTTGGGGTGTGACAGGAAGGAAGGACCGGCCCCAGAAGTGGTATTTGAAATATTGGGAGCCATAACAGCATTGTCACTATTTTACATTCATATGTTTTAAAAACAAATATGTGGTCTTTATTTTGTGTACAAATAAAGCCATTGTTGTGCAAAATTCCTAATCCCTTTTTCCTAATTTGAATGTAATTCTCATAGTAATTGTAGAGGACCCTGAACACATACTATTACGCTGATAAATATTAAAACATGTAGTCCTTACATGGATGAGGGAAACAGTGCTTTGTTGCAAACAGGATGTCTTTATTAATTTAAACATTATTAGACATGATACATATCGTATATATAATTTTATTTTTAATAATTTTATTTATATATATTTATTAATTTAGACACAAATAAAATATTAACATTTGTGATTTACATTATATAATCAATGTTTTTTTTTAGACCTTGTATATATAGTGAATATACATACATATTTATTAATTTAAACACAATATTAACCTTTGTGATTTTTTAGATATTGTGTATATATATATATATATATATATATATATATATGTGATATAATGATACTTTCATAATAATAAATACACCGTGCCATTGGCTGAGCTCATAGATTTTTTATTATTATTATTTTCAAAGACGTGGATTTCTCATATCGGTTATTAAAGCCCAGGATACTATAAGTAATTAAACCATAATGCACCGACGCAGTTACATAATATGAACGTTCCATAATTCTTCGGGATTAATACTAATTTAATTGTCTGTTGGGAAAGCTATCCCTGCAGGACACGGAGACATAACAGATAAATTACTGATAGGGGTTATGATTGTATTAACCCCTTCAGTGCCAGTGAATGATTCCAAAAAAAAAATTCTTCTGCACTTATTGTTTTTGTGTTCATTTTTGCACGGTGTGGCCGCTTGAGGACATTGGCCGAAGTGTTTATTCGGTTGTTTTCTTTATTAACCCTTTCAGCAGCAGTGTGCTCTCCGGAGAACTAATTTGTCCTCAACAACCCACAACCCACAAACACCTTATATAATATTTTTAGAATACAATGTATATTATTAAAGTTAAGTTGTTTGGACAAAATATTGCATTTCTGGGTGTATAGGATTTTTAACTCTTTCCCGGTCCTGGAGTGTGTGTGTGTGTGTGTATTCTCATTCTTCTGGTACCGACATGGTTAATAATATACCAAGTCTGTGTTAACCCTTCCAGTACCACCTTTCCAGATAGTAGAGGTGTTAAGCTTTTCATGGCCAGAGGGGCTACCATGCCACCCTGGCACTGAAATAGTTAATCCCATGAATAAGCTGAAAGCACACACACACACACACACACTCCTAAGTGTGTATATATATATACACACACACACACACACACTCTAAGTGTGTATATATATATACACACACACACACACACACACACACACACACACCAAGACAGTAGTACATCTATTTAATGGCTTGAGTCCCCAGCAGCAGCTATTTCAGGAAGGTTGCAGTGTCTCCTCCCTGTTATGTAAATAAATATGACATTGCTCCATGGGCAGGCTGGCTGGGTGGGTTGGTTGGTCGTGAGAGCCGCTTAGGAGATGAGCTCCTGTAGCGTAGGGTATTATCAGTAATCACCCAGCTGATGGGTGGCAGGGATGGGGCCGCTGGCGCTGGAGTCCCGCAGCAGTGATCAGTGAGAGGCAGGGGAAGCCTCCTGCAGCCCGGGCTCCACCATGGGAGGACAGCTCACCAGAGGCACGGTGCATGGTAAGGAGCCGGCCAGCACTGATCGGGGGGGTCATTACTGCTCTCACTACACCATGACTTCCCCAGGTAAGGCGGGCTGCATACCCTGCACGGGCTGGCATCTCACCCCCCGTTGTGGGTCCGGTTTGTGGGTACACTGTCCGCGCTGGGTCCGCGCTGGGTCCGCTGCATGCTGGCGATCCACACTCTGCTACTTTGTTTGCGGCTGTCATTGTGTCCCGGCTAATACCCGGAGCCTGCCGAATGCAGATGTAATGCTGTGCTGTGTGCGGTGGGCTGTGTGCTATAGGGGGAGAGATCTCTGTGTATTAAGCTTTTCAATTAATCAGTGATGGGATCTCGACTTATGGATGGATGACTTGGTATAAACAATTGTTTGATCTATATAATAACATATCCCTGTGTATGTATATAATACAGCTTGTATGTATGTGTGTGTGTCTATGTGTGTGTATGTGTATATGTGTGTGTGTGTATATGCATGTGTGTGTATGTATGTGTGTGTATGTATGTGTATGTATG
>VKOC01006326.1:0-14061 GCA_009364415.1 Spea multiplicata
ATATTATTCCTGATATTTAATCGTTGAGAGCATTCCCAGATTGACACCGGGCATGAAACCCTGGGCGCCGGGAAGTGGTTGCAAACAAAGTTGCAAACTATGTAACATATTAGTTAGTACAATTAAAAATTGCATCTGGAAAAAGTCCATGAAGTATATTTATCCTCTGGATGCACTGATAGATCTGATAGATCCAGAAGAAAGGTGTCAAGATGACCCTTTGAATGTTATAGGAACCCAAATCTTTCTTTATGTGATGTGATTTACTAATTTTTGTTTGTCCTTTTCACTTGTAGGTCAGTGTGAACCAATAACCTTAGAGCTGTGTATGAACCTACCCTACAACTATACCCATTTCCCAAACTATCTTGGTCACAGAACTCAGAAAGAGGCTTCCATAAGCTGGGAATCATCGCTGTTCCCAGCCCTTGTTCAAACAAATTGTTACAAATATCTCATGTATTTTGCATGTACCATTCTAGTACCAAAGTGCGAACCGGAGACCAGTCAGCGGATCCCACCATGCAGGTATAATTACCTCAAAATCTATAGCCTTCCAATGATGAACCCATTATCAGTTTAACACATTAAGTGAAATGCATGTACCTGGGAATTCTTAGAGTGTGACCTAGAGTCTCCTGGTGAAGTGCTGTCACTTTCTTCTGTCTCTGGCAGGGAGCAGCCACTCCCCACTCACTTACCCTCTTACTCCTGGCCCATTTAAGGCCTTTTGAGAGTAGCCTTGCCTAGTGTGTGCCCTCATTCACAGCTACCCCTGCCCCTCACAAATACAATCCGCAAGAAGAGGGATAGCTCCGAGTAGCCCACCCCACCAAGTTTCCGGGTATAGAAATGCATTGTGATGCAATATGTTTTTTCATGCTTGGGTACCTAAAAGGTTAATATCTGTGATGGTGATTTTCTATAAATTGTAATTATTACCCTAGAGATGGGATGTTTTTATAAGCAGCTTTTGTTTTTTTCCATTCGTGAAGGTGACTTTTGTAGGTCCCTTCCTGCCAAAAGGAGTTGCAAAAGAAATAGAAATTAGCATATAACTGTCTTCCCTTGCTACAGGAAAAAAGGTTTTCCATATAAAATAGAACAAAACTAGCAAAATATTGTTCTGCTTTATAAACAATGATTTCTCCAGCAGAGTTTTTCAGTGTGTGCTTAAGCAAGCCTGCATACAT
This sequence comes from Spea multiplicata, assembly GCA_009364415.1. Lineage (NCBI taxonomy): Eukaryota > Metazoa > Chordata > Amphibia > Anura > Pelobatidae > Spea > Spea multiplicata. The sequence goes on from VKOC01006326.1 coordinate 1,194, forward strand.
TATACGTATTAACCGTACAGCTAAATAGACTTAATACTTGGGCCCCCATGCCCCTCACCATCTGCCCACCCCATGTCCATCCCACTGTCCTATCCATTATTCCACCAATCACTCTGAGAACAGGGACAAGACTAGGGTTAGTGGTACCAGGGTGCTGTATTTCATCAGGCCCCCCCTATAACTAACACTCATTTACTCACCCCTGACATTTCAATTCATGCACATTGTCTTTCAAAATAACATCAAATGGATCAGAAATATGGTGTAGATGTTGTTATTGTTGCAACCATCACTCCTGTGTTCCAATGGCACGTTGTGTTAGCTAATTGGACTTTAATGTATGCAGCGATACAGAAAAAATTATCTCCTGCTCCTAGGACATACCCGGGGCTCAAAAATGAGTATATATAGGAAGGAAAGAAGAAAGAAACAATAGCACAGCACTGTATACTACACCAATATGAGTAAACAATTTATTAGAAATGCACTCACAAATAAAATTGCACTGAAACCCAGCCCAAGTGCAAAAAACAGCTTTTTAGGCATTGGAGGAGACCTTGCAGAGTTTTGTCTTCCTTGTAGTCTGATTTATAGTATAATCCAACTTTAAAAATTAGACAACCATTATAAATACATATATAAATACATATATACAGTATATATATAATGCACACACTGACTAACATGTTACGTACATACTAAAAATCCCCTAAAACTCTTCCCTCTCTGAGTGCCATCTCTAATGCAGCTTGCACTCTCTGTGCAGGCTGGCATGACGCTGCCTCGCTACTCAGTGGGGTAACAAAAAATTCCTGGGCCCCGTTGCGAGGTATAAGATTGGGACCCCCAAACGCCTCCTACACACACAGTAACATACCTATACAAACAATACCACTCTGAAATAAAAGCTCTTAGTGAAGGAGGTCTCAGTCAATCAGTAAACACAGCTTGTCTGTGCCATCTTTGTCCCCAAAAAGCTTGCCTGTGCCCCCAAAGAGCCTGTCTGTTGCATCTTTGTGCCCAAATAGCTTATCAGTGTCCAAACCAGCCTGCCTGTGCCATCTGTACCCTCAAACAGCCCGTCAGTGCCATCTTTGCCCGCAAACAGCCTGCCTGTGCCATCTTTGCCCGCAAACAGCCTGCCTGTTGGTTGAAGAGAAAATCCTGGTGGTGTAGAGGAGGGGTCATTTGGGGAGGGGCACAGACCATTTGTACTGTAAGAGGCCCCAAAATTTCTGATGGTGACACTGGTTGTATTTAACACTTTAGGTGCAGCCAGGATTTCTGAATAAAATATGCAAATAACCAAAAGAGTATTATTTCTTTGCAGGTCACTTTGTAAACATGCCAAAGAGCGATGTGAATCTGTGCTTGGTATTGTGGGATTACAGTGGCCAGAGGATACAGACTGTACCCAGTTCCCAGATGAAAAATTAGACAACCAAACATGCCTTATGCCTGATGAGGATGTAGAAGGTTAGAATGCCAGAGGATTCTCTTACACACAACTTTATTGCATATGCTTTTTTTATTTTTGTGCATATAACAGATGTCATGTGAGATTTCACCTTACAGGTGCATTAGTGTGCATGATTATTCTTCCTTATCAATTGTTGCACCCCCTGGCAAGAATGCAAATATCCTGTGATTTTAAGGAGGTATTAAGAAAGCAAGAGGATCATGGGACATGCAAATTGTACATTTTGTCCTGTCAAGGACCTTAATCACAAAAAAGTCCTACGTTTTAATTGTTAAGCAGTAAGTTATTAGCCCAACCAAAGCTAAACCTTGCAGAGACTTGGCTAAGAATTGAAGTATGAGTTGTTTAAACTCTGTGGCAACTGAAAGAACAAGAACGCAGTATCTGCATTCAAAGGCCATAGAGCCCAGATGAAGTGAAGAAAACTCATGGAGCGAAAGAAGTAGTTTACTTGTGTATTGGCCACCTATTCGAATATTTACATCCCACAAGATCAAAAGAGGAACAGGGGTTTGTCATTTTAACCTCTGCTTAAGGAACAATTAAGGTCTTTATTATTACTTTTTCATTTTGTATATACATTTGTACAAAACGAACAGATGTTATCATATTAAAAATACATTTAGAGAAGGCCAGAAAAATACTGACACAAATGATGAGGAAGGGTGAAAAGGGAAAATAATATAAGAGTGAAAAGGTTAAAAGCCAAAGCTTGTTATTGAGAGTCTATATAAGATTACCTGGGACCTCTTTTCAATAACTGGAATTCAGATAGGAATCGAGTATATGTTCCTGTGGTCAGACTAGGGTTTTGGTGTACATTGTGATAGTAAAAAAAAACCATTGTGTTTGAATTGATTCAAGGATATAACTTACAGTCCTGTTCCCTTGGCAGAATGCTCCCCTAGCCATTTCAAGTGCCGTTCTGGACGCTGCATCTTGGCTTCCAGAAGATGTGATGGAGAAGCAGATTGTGAAGATGATAGTGATGAGGAAAATTGTGGTAAGTTAAATTGAAATGTCATTTTTATTTTTTATTAATACAATGTTGCCAGTGTTTATTATGTTGACCTTGAGTTTCACTAGAAGGCCAGTGGAGTTCAGTTGAGTAGGACTTTGTGTTCATTGGGTTAATTCTTCTCAATATAGTTTTACTGTAACTGTCATCTAATATCGGCTACATAATAAACTATTTAGATTAGTTTATTATCCTACAGAACCATGTATAAAACATGTCTTGTGACAATAATCAAATTCACTTTGAAAGCTTTTTTTTCAATATCAAGATTAAATGCCCATCCCAATCAATTCTTATCAACGTCTATAAATATGGAAGGGCGTTTGGCAGCTAGAACATTTCCCGTGTCACTGTGACATTACACTGACCGCGGCTGAGGACGGCCTCTGCCTTTGATGCTTGAAGGACTCATTCATATTCCATATATGCACCATCATGGTACATCTTCTTTCTAAATTGCTGGCTCAGGCAGGGCGCGTATAAATTGTCCCTGACTTTATTAGGATAAAAGGATTTCAGTGGGATTAGGAACTAACTTGGTTATATTTTAAATGTCTGTAAAACAAAATCTGTGCATCTGTCAATATCAGTACAAGTATGATGGCACAAAAGTAATAACCATGGAAGAAATTGTAAAATATTAACCCTTTACTACCAGTCTGCAATTCAATATGACAATCTATAATATATATATTTCTGTAAGCAGTTCATTAGAAATCTGTTTCCAGTATCCCTATATACATTGTACCACTAGATATTACATTACAGTTCATACTTCTATACAAATATATATATATTATATATATTAAGGCTGCAACTAACAATTATTTTCATAATCGATTAGTTGGCCGATTATTTTTCGATTAATCTGATAAAAAAAATGTACCTTTTTCATTTATTTAACCCCTTAATGACCTTTGACAGTCACTCAAAAACAGTCACTTAACGACCTTTGACGGTCCTGAACCGTCATTAAATGAAAGAAGCTTAGAAAGTGATCAACGATCACTTTCTTCGCTTAAACGCCGTTTTAAAAGAGTTTAGGAGGCGATCACCTCCTAAACTTCGATGGTGTCGCTGGAATGTCTCGATCAGGAGGCAATCAGCGTCACCAAACACTTACCTCAGGATGGGCTGTGACCACTCCGGAGACAACCTCTGCTGGTGGCCGGCAGAAGTGTTGGGTGGAAGTGGAGGTTGTTTACCTGCATCGTGATGACGTTCATCGGCTGCCAGAGAGGAGGATCCTCCTCTCTGGCAGCTGGTGAACGTCTGTGCGCATCGTGCAGACCTCCTCCGCTGCTGCAAGTCGGTACTGTGGCTTCTATGGTGGAGCACTGGAAGGTTAAGTCACACCGGTGCTCCGTCATAGAAGCCCCAGAGGACGTGCCGGCAGAAGCAGAGGTTGATCCAGGTTCCCTACAGCTCTGATGGATCTGGATCTTAGCCTTGTAGTCAGACCTCTATTTGAGGTCTAATTATAAGATGAGGCATTTGCTCTTGAAAAAACCTTGTCTTATAATCTAGTAAATACAGTAATATGAAGTTTTTTTTTTTCATTTTTTGTTTTAGATCATAGATTGTTCTGCCTTTATGATGCCATTATTGTCTCAGATATATATATATATTCTGTGCATTGTTATGTCCTGTATACCCATTGTATAGCTCTACAGAAATGTATGGCGCTATATAAAAAAGAAATAATAACCATGAAGCTATGTGTGATTTTTGTCTTTAAATGTGCTCTAATCAGTGCATCTGATAACTATGAATATGGAGTCTGTGGAAACAGACCCCTAGTGGAGGGGTCTCCCATGGCTCCCCATGTGGCGGGAGGAAAGGATGCGGAGCCTGGTAACCGGCCATGGATAGTTAGTATCCAGGTGGCCATTGAAGGTGATTATTTTCATTTATGCGGAGGTGTAATTTGTGGGTTCTGACAGCTGCCCATTGTTTTAAGGATCGCGGTGATAAATATTTTTCCTGGAGACTTGTGTTTGGTGCCAACCAACTTTCAGACACAGGGCTAAATGCTGAGATCCGAAGTATAATGGAAAAGATTCAACATGAGTAATATAACCCTGAAACTGAACGCAACAACATCACCTTGCTCATGCTGAATAAGGCGATCTTATTTAACAAATGCACGCAGACTGCCTGCCTTCCTCCCAAACAAGGAATTCAGAGCAACATGGATGGCTGCTGCATTGCAGGCTGGGGTGTCCTTGAGGAAGGACCCACTGAACCATCAGACATTGTTCAGGAAGCTCCAGTCAATTTGATTTTAGTTGTACGCTGCAACTGCCCGATCTGGTACGATGGAGGCATCGATAGCTGCCAGGGTAACAGTGGAGGACCTTTGATGTGCAAAAGAAGCAAAGCCAAGTTCTACACTGTGGTTGGCTTTACCAGCTGGGGCTCTGACTCTGGCCAGAAACAAAGCCCTTGAATTTACACCTCGACTCTCTGAACACGTCTCCGAGAACACGAAGTCTAAATCCAAAACAATGGAAACTGAAAGAAAACATCTGGCAAAAATTAGCTGAAATAATCAGCTAAAGCTGGCAAAAAATTGGTTTATTTTAGAGGCTCCAGAATTGGAAAGAACTTTTGATCAAATGGGAGCCATCAATGCCAGCAATGAGTTATATGAATTAATAAATAGAACTGCATCAATAAGATGTGTACTTGTGACATGTTCTTTTGTTAAGTAGTAAAGTAGCCAGTGAATATTGAAATCTTGTGGTCTGACTGGTCTTCTTTTGCAAAGTACAGTAGCTTGTACTTTGCAAATTAGGGAAGTATTTTTATATTTTAATCTCTAGATTGTAAACTCGTTTTAGCATTGTTATGTGATATACTACTTGTTATGTCCTGTTTACTTATTGTACAGCACTGCAGAATATGATGGCGCTATATAAAACAAATAATAATAAATAATATATATTGAACATTCTATTTCATACACTTTTACAATTCCATAAGTTAGAAAATAGTAAACAACTTACTACATGTATTTTGTTATGTCACTTCATAATATCAACTTCAGGGGAAAGTTCCTGGCATTCATACACCTACCTAAAATGTGAGGCGCTGGCCCCAAATTATACAAATACCATAAAACTACTTTATAAATTAATATATATAATTAAAAAAATGTATACCAGAAACACAGTGCAGTGGCCAGTTTGTTTAGGTTTTTTTGTCCCTTTTCTGTGAATCCCTAGGGTTTAGCCCATTTACCTGTAGGGTACTTCACCAGAACTAATTAACTTACTGTTGTTTTATTACTAGTATATTATCACATACCAATAAAAATGTCATTTACCCAAATATTGTATTATTAGTTAAAGAACCTCTAAAAGGGAGCATATTGTCCTCCACTCAAATACTTGCTAAAGTTTTAGGAAACAAGGAACCATTAAAAATGATGGTGATATGTCTGACTTATATTGTACAGCAACAAAAAGTGACACAATCCTGTCTAAAAACATAGCAATATAAACAGGCAAGTTAACAAAAAATAGAGAAACTGCGATGAACACAGAAATCTAAAAAATTGATAAGCTGCTATTACCCTAACCCCCGGCCCATGTTTCGCTGGCAACCTGCTTCAGCTTAGTATGACATATATGTATGTATGTGTAGTTATTATTGGGGAAGGAGAGGAGGAGTTTATTAGTAGTTTTTCCATCTCATATATTGTCTGTTGTTTTGAACAGGTTCAATTCAAGCCCATGTATCAACCTCAAAATTTGTAGCTTTTTTCTCAGGCATCGTTTTACACTATTCCTCGGTGATGACAAATTGACAAAGTAATTGGATTACACACAAAAGGCTTTTCAAAATTATAATGAAACATTATAAACATGTTGGCTAACATTTATTGTTTTATATGTTGAACAGTTTAATGTGCTCAGATCTAAAGCAGACAAACCATTCTGTTAATAGATGAATACATAGTTGTGAATATATAGTAGCCCTTGTTACAACCTCAGTTTATTGTGGCCAGAAATTAATTAAGCCAGAAAAGCCTTTGTACAAATGTTCACCCATCCCATCTTTCTGTATGACTAGTGAATGTGAAATATGGGTTTTTTTTATTATTATTAATTATTATTCTTTTTTTTTGGTTTTTGTAGGATGTAGTGAGAGAGGTCTTTGGGAATGCCCAGTGAACAAGATGTGCATCAAACATTCAATGATATGTGATGGATTCCCAGATTGTCCTGATGAACTGGAAGAGAAGAATTGCTGTAAGTTCCAATATATTACAATTAACCTTATACCAGCTAGTTGATATTACACCCGTTAATGCATAATAATCTTAACATCGCAGCATCCTGCACAACCGATGAGTTAGAATGTGCCAACCATGAGTGTGTATCTCGTGATCGCTGGTGTGATGGCGTGGTGGATTGCAAAGACAGCTCAGATGAATGGAACTGCGGTAAGTCAGCTAGTAAAGGACAACCTCTCATAATAATATCGCTCCTAGTGTGATTTGCAATCATTATCATTTATCTCTGTATTTATACTAACACAGTGGCTCATCAGAGGTTTATGATATTCTTTATTGCAGAGTTAGTAGATAAGGGAGTGTACATTATATTATATGATAATCTGATTGTAATATGGATATCTGTTATACAGCCCACCCTAGGTAAATGTACAGGACTGCTTAAAACATATTCCAAAGAGGATCCAGTAGTTCATATTATACCATCAGTTATACTTTTGTATGACATAAAGCAAAATTAATTTGAGGTTGGTTTAAGCTATGATATGACCAACACCTTACACATATTGAGTTTCTGTAAAAAAAAAAAGTTTATTTGTCACTGCCCCTCTGCCCACTCTGTACTAACATAAGAAACACCTTTTGGTACGTATTACTTTTATTTATGTGCTTTATTATTATTATTGCTACCTGTTCACCCAGGCTTATGTAGAAATTGGCTCCATTTAAAATGGGGTAAGAAAACAGGGATTTGATAAATAATCAAAGTAAAATTAAATTAACCGCCTTAACAATGTTTGTCTGCCTTGTTTTTCCATTCCAGTTACTGTGTCTAAAGGTGTGAGGTCCCTCCTAACCATTCACAGATCTGCATCTGACTACCACGTATGTGCCGATGCTTGGGATGATGAGCTTACTCACTGGGTCTGCAAGCAGATGGGTTTAGGGTAAGGTCAGTAGTTTGTAGCTATATTAAAATATTACATGTCATCAAAAATTACACAAAACTGAACAGTGAATAAGGCAGTAAAAATATTTCAATTTATCCCACTGTAATTGAACTTGACTGGGAACAAAAAGTAACACACCTTATTCCTTATGGTATTGGACATGGGAGCAAGAGAATTGTCGCACACCCCAGGGTCAAAATGTGCTGCATCAGAAAAATACTGAAATAAGGATTGTCAGTAGGGATGACCAGTCCATTGCTTCATGTGATACTTTGTTATAAAGGCGTTTGAAATGCTATGGCTAAAAGTTTAAACACAGAATAGTAACACTTTATCTTACTGGGCATGTTGACAAGGTACCACGCCGTTATAGTAAGAGCAACGGGAAAAAAAAGACATTTTGCGGGACAGCCCATGTCAACCAAGCATCTCCTGGCGAGTGCAGAGAGTGATAATCGTTTAATAAGCCTCGTGGGGATTTTACAAAATATAGCGTGTAGTATACAGAGTGAGATCTGGGCACTCAAAAGTACTAAAGTCTGCCAGTTGTACTAAAAGTGTTTTTTTATGCGGCAGCCATCCCTGCAGAATTTGCCAAGATTATATTCTTTTTACAGATGTGGTGTCAACCAACTTCAACTATCCTTAGCTAACACGGCGTAATGTTTTCTGTATTTCTTCACAGTGCTAAACCATGTTTCATTGAAAAAAAAGGCCAAATGGCATAAAATTCTTCAGGGTACTAAAACGTCCAGATGCTTTGATTGTTCAGTTATTAACACATACTTCCTAGCATTTTAGATGGTCACAGAGGGACACTTTTAATATCCATTTTATAAGTTTGTAATTCATATACCTAGAAGTATTTAAAAAAATCATGGAAACATTTTCTAAAGATTTAACACACAGGATTATTATTGCTAAGTTGTATGATACCCTCATACAGTGTAAATGTTCCTAGAGGCTCATCAAAAGAGAGACAAAAAAAGATTTGGTTCCGAAGGAGGGAAAGTCAACATTTTCAGGTTTTGCATACTTTTATTAAATAGATTATTTATGAGCATGTTTAGTTTTGTACATTGAGCTCTGGCAGGGGTTGTGTTACATAGATCATAATAATGTGTAATATTGTGAATAGAAAGTACACAAGGACACTACCGACTTTCCCAACTTTACATCAGAATTACCTTTTATACACAGTGCCATGCTGCCCTATTTCCACCATAAAAACTAATAAAGTATTTTGTTGATTTCTCCAAGTGGTGGACTTTGGTCTAAATTGCCTAGGTATGGAAAATGCACAATTTTAGGCAAACCTTATTAGTTCCAAATGTTTAGTTTTACCTTCTAAACCTTCTAAAGTAAAAATACCTTTCATGTCATGTTAACCTACTAACAATTACTAGCAAGAGTATTTTAAGTGCTCCTTTTCCATTTCAGTGGCCCATCAGTGGCAGAATTTGCCCAAGGAGCTGATCATTCGGAACATAATAAAATGCTGCATCTAATTAACGACTGGAAAAAGAAAAATGGATCTACATTTCACGAGCTGCTCATGAAAGGGTAAGAAAGACATGGCAGGCAATTAAAAATCTTTTAGCAACCTTACTGTGTGGAAGGGGCTTTCAGTTCACTTTTTAGTTATTCACTTGGTTGGTAAACCCTGTTCCTCTCCCCCATTGTTACTTTTCTTAGTTTTGTTACATTCTTAGTTTTATTAAACCCTCAGCTGTTGGCAGTTATTATACCTAACTGAAGCACTATACTAAACAAAATACTGTATACTTTCTTAATAAGAAGCATATTGCTCCACTGCACCCTACCGATTGTTGACGTATGATCTTTCAACATTGTGGTACGCTGACAGCACGCTTCTTTTCTGGCGTTTAAAAGACAGCTCACAATGCGTCAGGCCACATACAGTGCTTTCTAATATTTCAGGTTGGAATGGTATCATGTTGTATTAATCAAATGAATATATGTTTAGAACATGCGATTTTTTGGTAGTACTTTTATGCTAAAATCAGATTCTACTGTATTTATTTTTCTTCTATTATCCGATAATAAACTGCACAGGGTGGCAGTCTGCTTGGTTTTATGTGAACGGTGTACCCACTAAATACTAAAATTTAGTCTTCCTAAGTGGAGCTTTGCCGTTCTGAAAGGGGAACTCCACTATTTTGTATTACTAGTATCAGATCAACCCCTTAGTGACCAATGACATGCCAGACACGTTAACGACCAACGATCACTTTCTTCACTTAAACTGTGTTGCTGTAATGCCTCAATGTCTGGCACCTACCCTTGGCGTCAATGTCCACCATACACTGTATGGGTGCGGACGCTCGTTTTAAAAGATATTAAGAGGCAATCAACGAGAGACCGCTCCGGAGAGCAGTCACAAGTAAGGTGGTGGCATCCTTTAAAAAATAAACAAGTTTCCAAGGGGGTCTCTCCAACCCTCCCTTTTGATAACTCCCCTTGCAAGTTGAATACAGGTAGTCAATGGAGCCCAGAATAATTGAAAAAAATATGGAAAAAATAAACATAACTAACAAAAATGTGGTAACATTTAAAAATAATTATGCAGTGATGTCATCATCAGGGGAACCATCCAGTTCCAGCAAAATGTAAGAAAAGTATAAAAATAATAAAATAAATAAAAAAATAAAGTTTATTATTATGAGCAAGTGCTAAACTTAGCACTGTATCTTCCCAAAAAACTGACATGGAAGGAGTTAAAATACTAACATTTCAAATACCCAAGGGGTGTCTACTTGAAGAATGGTTTGATGGGGTAAATTGGAGTGGCCAGGTTCAAAGATACGGTATAGGAACAGACTGACCAAAATAGAAAAAAAGCACAAATTACTTCATTCATTATCTTACTCTTTATTTATTTCAACATTTTTACTACTCCCCTTCTCACGATCTACCCCCCTCCTCACTATCTACCCCCTCCTTTGCAGTTCACTTACCCTGGTGTAGTCCTGTGGTGGGACCGCAAGGCTTCGGTAGTGCTGCCCGGCCGCGGCACGCACAGCTTCACCGGCGAGCGTCAGGATATGACGTCTTATTCCGGCTCTCATCATGAAGGGCTGCACCGCGACCAAGGCCAAAGGCCGGCCCTGTTTCCACTTGACAATAGTAGCACTTACAGTTGACCAGGGCAGATATAGCAGGGCAGAAATATCACAAACAGACTTGTGGCAAAGGTAGCATCGTATGACAGTGCCACATTAAAAAAGTCACTGGGCTACTAGTATGACCCATTCTACTGCCAATGCTTGATTATGGAGATGGCTGCCTATGTGCTTGATTTGATACACCTGTTAGCACATTTAGGTGTGGCTGAAACACCTGAACTCAATAATAAGATTGAGATATGTCAACATACTATTTTATTGTATTTTGTTTTCTAGGCAGACATGTGAAAGCAGAGCAAAAGTATCTCTGACATGTACCAGAGAAGGTAAGATCAAATTGCTGCCCCCATTTATGCACTATGGATAAATTATAAGGTGAACAGATCAGCCATTTTTTCCAGAGTACACATCCATCTCACTCACTGCCGTTTGGAGGATCTATAAACTCAAGGAAACCATTACAGGTGTGCTCTGGTATATGGCACCAATTCTTTAGCAGCAGATCCTTTAAGTCCTGTAAGTTGTGAGGTTGGACCTCCATGGATGCATCCTGATGGCACGCACCCGGCCATCCACTTGATGTAAAAGAAAGCGATTCATCAGACCAGGCCACTTTCTTCTATTGCTTAGTGGTCCCGTTCTTATGCTCACATGCCCATTGTAGGCACTTTCGGCAGTGGACAGGGGTCAGCATAGGTACGTTGACTGGTCTGTGGCTATGCAGCCCCATACACAACAAACTGCAATGCACTGCATGTTTCTATCAGAACCTGTATTAGCTTTTTTAACAATTTGAGCTACAGTAACTCGTCAGCCTTTGCCCCCCATGTGCATCAGTGAGCCTTGGCCACCCATGACCTTGTCACCGGTCCTTCCTTGGACCACTTTTTATAGGTACTGACCACTGCAGACCGGACACCACACAAGAGCTGCAGTTTTGCAGATGCTCTGACCCAGCCGTCTAACCATCACAATTTGGCCCTTATCAAAGTCGCTCTGATCCTTAGGTGACAGGATATGATATGATGTGATGATTGGCTAAAACCATTACACTTATTATATTAGGCAATATTTTACTAGTTTTCTATAACAAAAGTAAACGGTGTCAGAAGAAATTTTTAATTCTCTCAATTATCTTAATTCAATATTATCAAATATTTTTTATAAATGCACTACACATGACCTATGTAAGTGGGAACAGATTTTATGTGTTCTCTTCTCACTAGATTAATGATACTCAGAATTATCAAAGACAGATTTTTCTCCTAACAAACTCAGAGGTCAGTTGCCGTTTCACGAAGCATAGAGTCGGATGAAAAAAGAATTCAAAGAGCAAAAATGTAACACAAATCAAAATTCAGAGCGGTGCATTCACATTTAAGTGGCTTAAAATACCGCAATTTTTCATCCACAGTCAGGTTTGGTGTTGTGAAAAAGCAACAGTAGATTGAAAAACCTTTTTAATAAATGAATTAGTCTGACAGGACATGCATTAATCAAAACGAAAGACCTAGACACAAAACACTGATAATAATAATAGAAAAAACGTTTACCCTTAGTGCTTAGGAAGTCATATTAGAGGACCGTCAAGGTTTTCTACATGTCTGCACTAAACAGAAGGCAAGATAGCTACAGTTAAAGAATGAAATAAAGATAAAAAATTACATTAATAGTGTAAGCTACAATAGTGACTTACAACATTACCAGTGCCTATGCTGTATTTCTGATCCATTTCATGTTATTTTAATGGACAAAGTAGGCTTTTCTTTCAAAAACAAGGACATTTGTAAGTGACCCCAAACTTTTGAACGAACGTGCATGTTGTTTTCCCCCCCCATTTTTGTGCATCTTGATTTAGAGTTCCTGTATCACTGGATGAGCAATGAATCCATTTCTCTCAAATTACTTTTAAAAATGGGGAGTCCACTTTCTATATGCAACGGTTAAACATGTGACTTGGTACTCCTGCCAAACTACGCTTCCTCCTGCCGGGACACCAGCGCCAGACAGAACCAGCGTTGTAGAGAGTAGGGG
>VKOC01006327.1:0-26084 GCA_009364415.1 Spea multiplicata
GAACACAGGAGTGATGGGAGTGATAAAGAGCCATTGGAACACAGGAGTGATTTTATTTTAATGGACAAAATGTGCTTTTCTTTCAAAAACAAGGAAAGTTCTAAGTGATCCCAAACTTTTGAACAGGCGGATATCTCCTATAATATTCCTTTACGGTTTGTATTCAGTCTGTTTCAGGTATCAGGTATCAGGTATCGGGTATCGGGTATCAGGTATCAGGTATCAGGGATCAGGCCAATTACAATTATTTAACTATTAGATTTTTGTGATTGTGAATTTTAGGGTAAAAGCGAGTATTTTCCGCACACAGGAGGAAGCTGGAGGTCCAAACGGTGAAGTTCCATCCATTGGAGGCAGATGGCTGATTGGAAGAATTCCCCCCCCCCCTTCGGTTTCTCAGATTTATAAATTTTTCTTCTGTCCTCCTCCCGTTGATTGATCTTCAAAGAGCTTCGTTAATTAAGGTTCATTTCATGCTGATAAATTATGCATTTTTATTTAATTAGAAAGTTGGAGTCTCGGACACTTCGGAACCTGGCAGGAGTAAATCTACCCCCCCCCCCCGACTGTGTATACTCAATATAACCAGAAGTGCGTGGACCCCCCGCCTAATTACTGAGTTCAGCCGCACTCGGGTTTATAGCATCAAATTGGGGACGTTCCTTTCCGCCATGACTCTGCCCCCCCCCCCCACAGCAAGCTCCATAAAGACCTGGTTGGATGAGCTTGGTGGGAAGAACTTGGCCGGCCCCACAGAGAGCCGACCCCAAACCCATCGGACCCCAACGGGATGAACGGGCGTCCAACATCAGGGCCTGACCTCACAAACGCTCTACTGGATGAACGGGCAAAATCCCCAGAGAAACCCCCCAAAATCTTGTGGAAATCCTTCCCAGAAGAGTGGGGGCTGTTATTGGGGGGGGCAGCTCCGTATTAATGCCCCTGGGTTTTGGAACGGAATCTCCAACATGCTTATATAGGTGTGATGGTCAGGCGTCCCAATACTTTTGGTCATATAGTGAAGACCAAGTAAGAAATGAAATTTTTTCGAATAAATGTCTTTCCTTTTGCCTTTTTTCCCCCTCTTTTCACCATTTTTTCCCCTCTATGCCCGCCATGCCCGCCATGCCATGTCTCAACGTAACACTTGGGTTTTAACGTTGTTTACTTTTCCTTCCCTGGCCCCCAGTGAGAGTCCCACTCCAAGCCCACTCTCACCCCACCTGTCCAGTGCACTTCCTGGGGGTCCCACTCCAAGCCCACTCTTACCCTCAGCCACATGCGCTCCCCGAGGGTCCCACTCCCTCTTGCCCCCTCACTTGTATGTTTCTTGGCACTCTGGTTTGTAAAATGCCCTGAAGGCCGGGAGCTTTGGCCACACGCGGCGCTCCTCTCGTGGCGCGCAGATGTTTTCAGCCGAAGAAAGTTTTGAGCCCCCGACAAACTATTTTTAACAAACAATAAACGATAGAAACTAACAAACGCAGAACAGGAACGGGCGAAAAATAATAGAGGGGAAAAAAAGGGGATTAACCCCCCGTGTGCCAGTGTGCGCCTAGCTGGAGAGCTTACTAGTATTTAAAGAGCTCCGTTGGGACCGACGCGGGAACGTTTGTGACAAAACGCAGCGTCTCAGCGGGCATAAAAAATGAGGACCCGGCCCCTCGGACACATAAAAATGGCTGTTTTTTTAACAGGAAATCTGATTCTAGATAAATGTGAAAAAATTGTATAAAAGTAAGAGAAAACAGAGTCTTAGCTGAAACAGTTAAACATAAAAATATAGAACCCACAGGCAGATCGGCCCCTGGCGGCCCCCGTCTAGTCGCCGTTTCTCCTGCTGTAACGACTCAAACCTTAATCAGTCGTCGGTCTCGTCTTAGATTCAGGAGCCGTATGTCTGTCCCATGCATGTTTAATACCCTCACTGCATTACGCTCTACCACCTCTGCTGGGAGGCTGTTCCACTTACCTACCACCCTCCAAGTAAAATAAAGCTTCCTTCCGTTTCATCTAAACCTCTGACCCTCTTCTTTCATCTCCTACATCTACGAGACTCACCGGAAATGGAAAACCAATTCAGTAAAATCCTTATTAATAATTTATATTTAGGGAGCCGACCTACTCTGCGGTCAGAGCGGATGCGATTTATACGAGGTCTCTGCGCACTCTTTGTCATAAATTGAATAAACTCGTGGGGGGTGGGGTTTTCTCCGTGTATTGAGGATACTCCACGTGTAAATACCGTGTAAATATACTCCACGTCTACCGTGTAAATACCGTGTAAATAATTTATACTCCACGTGTAAATACCGTGTAAATAATTTATACTCCACGTGTAAATATACTCCACGTATACCGTGTAAATACCGTGTAAATAATTTATACTCCACGTGTAAATACCGCGGCTGCGCTGAGTTTGTGATCACGTTTTAGAGGATGCATTTTGCAGGTAAAAAAATCTTCAAAGCCCCGAATAGAATAAAAACAACTCATCCCAGAAAAAAAAGTTCCAAATCACCTGTTTCCTGGGAGACGGAAATATTTTATGTTTCCTGTTAAAGAGTAAAAGGGGGATAAATATTTGGAGAATAAAATGCAAATTCCTTAAAAAAAGGAAAGAAAAAGAAGTTTCGAAATACATTTAATGTGCGAAGTTACAGCCGAGCACAGGATACCCTCAGGGAACGCTTACTGACAAATAAAATACATTTCATATTTATGATGTCATGCAGATCGTCTCCAGGCCCATCCTGGACTGAATAATGACATGGGGCGGAAAAAATACCCCCCACACACACAAAGGCGCCATCGAAGCATCCAGTCTGGAGCTTTAGTAGATCAGGAGAGCCGCGTGAAACGAGACGCTGGACGTTACGAGGCTCTTTCGCCGCCGGATACAAAGTTTCCTCCTCCGACGCGTCAGGGAAGGCGGTTCATCTTCAGTGAGGGCAGCGAAGCTCTGGAATCCACTGCGTTCAGTGCCTCTAATTCAGTAAGATTTCACGCTAATTTCAATCATTTTGGGGTCACATTTATTATATTATTTATTATATTCAGAGGCCGATCCAGAGAAAAAATGAGTTGAGATGAGTTTTTAATCCATTTGAGACAAAAACCTTTTTTTGGAATTTTGAAGGTCGGGCTGACAAACTTTTCACTAAATTCCAATCAAATTCTCACAGAAAATAACTATTTAATAAATAAAATGTTTCCTTAAAACGCACGTCGGGAAAGCGTCCGGCCGCCTCTCCTTCACGCCACAAACCGGCTCAGATTCAGCCTTAAAATGACAATATTGGTAATTTATATAATAAAAGGAGAATAACTTTCCATAAAGTAACCAAAATAATAATATTTTCCTCCTTTTTTTGGATAAATATCTGATTTGCTTCCGATAATCTGTAAAATCGTCACCTGGACAGAGTGATAATCAATAAAAAATAGAAAAAAAAAACTTTATAACATAAATATGTTTTTATATATATTTTCTACATCTCATATATACAATAACGTTCCACAAATAAAAAAAAAACATAAAAAGACAAAACCAGAAATTACAACAAATGTACATTTATACTCCGAAAAAAAACAACATACTTTTAGGCAACGAAAATTATTTTCTATTTCCCATCATTCCCTGCTATTTACATCCCGACGGCTAATTGGCTCCTCCCACATCTTGCGGGGTCCGCTCTCACGCTTTTATTGTTTGTTTTGACAACCAATCAAATTGCACGATGTCTCTATTTAAACAGCGGAAACGCAAATTAATTTAAATCAGGGCCTCATCAGCTAAAAAGCAACAAAAAATTAAAAACTATTTCAATTATCGGGTTTTCTCCATTTTTTTTTTACAAATCTTTTCTTTATGTTACTTTTTTTTACTCGGAAATTGAACTCCTTTCTTAAAGATCATTTCTAGGGGAAACACTCTGCGGTCAGTCACTCACCGGCATAGAGCGCCTCCGGCACGTACGGGCCGGGGCCAATCCTGAAGCCGCTGTCTTTTTATTAATAGACTTTTTTATTTATTTTAGAAACCACGTGGACCTGGGGAGTCCAGCGTTTTTGATCTATACACAGGCTCGCTGGTGGCTCGCTGGTGGCTCGCTGGTGGCTCGCTGGTAGCCGCCTAAGTCGAAGGTTTCAGTCCCACTTTTCACACCCTGGTTGCACCGCGGCACCTATAGGCATTTCTAAACCTATTGCACCCCAAACCCCCTTTAGTTCATGTGATTGATGGATGTGGCCCCCGGAGGGACACGTGGTGACTCGGTGTCATTCACGAATATCGCCGCGCATGCTGATGTCGGCCGCCGTCTCCTAAACAAAGGACAGTTTACTTTCGATGAGCTCACATTTTTGGTCGGGGTCACTCCGGTGAGCGTTGTTCAGAGTGTTCGTCCTGGTGCAGCCGGCCGACTCGGAAACGGTGGCCACTTTCAGAGAGTTCTTGATGGAGCTGAACTCCCAGGTGTGCAAACTGATGATCTCCACCCCGCAGCAGCGCCGGGCGATCCGGAACAGCTTCTTCAGGACCGTTTTCCTCAGGAGGATGTAGACCCAGGGATCCAAGATCTGATTCCAGGTGGCCATGCGCAGACAAAACAGGATCTTCTCCCGAGACTCCGCGGAGTCCCCCATCAGTCCGATGCTGGCCATCGTTACCTACGAAGCAAAGCAAACAGACGTTTAAACCGGATCGGGTTCCCAATTATAACCTCGCGGGATTAACGCCGCAAATATCACGCTCAGCGCGTTTGAAGTGGGGGAAACATCTGATTGCTGTCAGCCGGAATTCCGAGCCTCGTGCCGACCCCCGATACGTTCTCTGTTACTTTGTAATATGAATTTCGCGATATCAGATTCCATTTTGTGGCTTTTGTCAAGTGGCCAATTTTTTCCTCCTCGTTATCCCCGTCGCCCCCGGGAATTCCTTCCCCAAATGGCTGCTCGTTACCTCTGTGCTCCGTCTGCGAGTTTAATGAGATTACGTTTCATGCCGGGAACCGTCGCCTTCAATTAACAAACGGCGGGGCTCAGAATAGACGTCTGCAAAGAGCAGAGCCGACGGCCGGGGGCAGCCCCCGGGGCAGTTATAAAGACGGAATCCTTCCCAGTCTGCGGGGCGTCAGCTGGGTTATTGCCCCGTTTTATAGCGGACAGGGGGCAGATATTCTTTTTTTGCCACCTAGCACCATCTGATCAGCGATTACGATTAGAATTCTACCTGCCCTTTCTACCCCCGAAGGTCCACCTAGCGGTGCCCAGCTGCAGAGCGTCACAAGGTGGCCACGTGGCGGCCAGAGAGGCTGAGACTCTCCAGAGCGCAGCGAGGTAACTGTAATTTGGAGAGTCCCGCGTTAAATCAAGGCCACTGCCACATTTTTGTATAATTATATATATAAAAAAAACTATAATTCACTAAAGCTGGATTTTTGTATCACTGAGATACTTACTGAGAGGGTGGTAGATAATTGGAACAGCCTCCCAGCAGAAGTGGTAGAGGGTAAAATAAGTGAGGGGATTAACATGCATGGGATAGACTACGCTCCTGAATCTAAGAGAGACCAACTTGCTGGGATTAAGGTTTGAGTCGTTACAGCCGGACGGGCGACGGGGGCCGGATGGGGGCCGATCTGCCGGCAGGTTCTGGGTTTCTATGAGCTCTGGGGTTTATTCACAATCTCCTGAGCACACATAGAAGAGCCGGACACGCTGAGGATGATGGGAGTTATCTGAATATCTCCTGCAGTGTAGATTTTTTAGACCCCGATTTCTCTTTAGTTTGGTATTTTAATCATTTTGTTTGCATTTCTACAATTTATGGTCTGGCTCCGCACCCAGCTGTGGAACATTTATCACCGTTACCCACGGCCCGTCATAAAAAAAAAACCACAGGAGTGAATCCGGCACGGAGCGGGGTCACCGCGGGGTTCCCCGGACGCGCATCAGGCTTATAAATGAGGTGCTGGTGATCGGGATTCGGCTTATCAGCAAAGAGCAAAGGAGGAGGGGAGGAAAGATGGCCGAATACGACGGGACCCGTCAAACGTTTCTGCCAAAAACATTAATGGAATGAGGAGGATCCGCGAAACGCTACGGAGCGAGAGGTCGCCTTCCCACCGCTGGCTGGCGGAGCCGGGGGACGCTTGGCACGGCTGCAGCTGCACATCGAGGATTAAAATATTTGGGGGATAAAAGAGATAAATGGAGCAGCGCTTGGAGCTCAGCAGTCAGAGGGTCTCGCACGGGATGTCTCTTTGCAGGAGCCGTCTGGACTAATGTCTTCTCCGAAAGAGTCTGTACCCCTCGAAGTGCCTGGACGGGGTATATTAGGGCCCCGTCTGCTAAATCTTTTGGGGCTCTTCTTCTCTCAGACCCTTTCATACACAGAAAGTGTGGGGGCGATGGGGGTCGCCATCTATAATGGCCAAGGTAAAAAGTTGGGGGGCTCTGTCAGCGCAGACGTCTCTTCTCCTGACCCCTGGCGGTCTGAGTGCAGTCAGGGGCTCAATGATCAGGGTCTTCAGACCTCGTTGCTGAGATTAACCTACGGGGGCAGATACGGGGGCCCAGGGGCCACACTGTTACCAGGGGCTCCGTAAACCGTTCTTCCTTAATAAACACGAGAGGCGGTGACAGCACAATCCGTACAGAGACCGGAAAGCCGCGTCCCGGGTATCTCGGTTAACGGGGTCAGCGAGGGGTCCACAGACCAAGCCGGGGGGCTCGCGATAATATCAACTCCGATCCGGCAGCTTCCACCCTTACTGACTGCCGCATGTGACTGCAAAAGAGGCTTCTCACTGGCTGATCCTGTCACATGACAGGAAGTAGGAAGCTCCCTCTGCCATCACTGATCATAATCCAGGGACTGAGGTCAGTCTGTCTGTCTGTCTCTCTGCAAATACCCCCGATGCGGGAAAGTGACCCCGCGCACCAAATGCCCCCCTCTGGTCTCCCAGTACAGGGAGCAGCACATGGGGGGCTCTTACCGACTGGGGCCCCCGGGGGCAAACGCGCCACAGCTAATCGGCTCCTGATGATGGCTCAGCACAAACCGGCCTACTCCTTGTCCTTCGAGGGGTAAATTCTCTCTATTCAGCACTATTTGAAGTATTGCCTGTCCGCCCAGACCGGGTGGTAACAAAGCGCGGGGTGGCCCCTAATCTGCTTCCTGGGGTCATTTCGGCTGCTGCCATCATTCTTGTTACGGTTCCCCTCTGGGAAGCCTCCGGCGTGCAGTTATCTCAGCATGCGCGGACTCATTAAATGCTAACGTGGAGGCGCCGATACCACGCTATGTATCACCCTGACCAATGGCAACGGTTAAGGGCACACATGCAAAGGGTTAAATCTCCTCTAATCTCTCAAAAATGTCCCAAACCGACGTCATTCATTATAATGTCTTTTAAACAGAAATATGAATATTTTGATCCCCTGCGACATAAAAAAAATCAGAAAAAACTAATTCATAAACCCCATTAAAATCCCCATCAGTAGCTGCTATAATTATATGTAAATTCTGGTTAAAATGCATTTTTTATATAGTTTTCAGGGGAGAGATGCCGTCGCTTTAAACAAGACTCGTTTTTTTTGGTAATTCTGCTATTTACTGTTATTATAGAAAATTGTTTTCTTGCTTGCATTTATCTAACTAATAATTCACCAGAAATAACTCAGCAAATTGGGCTCGAGGGGAAATGTATTCCAAACATATTGAGGGTGATTTATAAAATACTTAATAGTATCTAGAGAGGGTGGTAGATAAGTGGAACCGCCTCCCAGCAGAAGTGGTAGAGGGTAATACAGTGAGGGTATTAAACATGCGCGGGGTAGACATACGGCTCCTGAATCTAAGACGAGACCAACAACCGATTAAGGTATAATTTTAGTTAATTAAAAGAAAAAACAATAAAGAATGATATGTGGAATGGACCCCATTTTTTGGCCTGATTGTAAGCCCTTTTGTTCAGAGATCTACTTGATGATGTAACGGCTGCATTCCGGGAAAACCTTATTGTATTATTTACAAGTTGCAGTTTTACCTGTTTTCCCCTCTTTTTGCTATACCTATGACAACTATAATATAACAAATATTATTAATTATTAATATTATATTATATATAATAATTATTATTATATATTATATATATTTAAACATATATATTTAAAAATAAATTTGAGCAGCGAATGGAATATTTAGTAATAGCAGAAATTCTGTGCACATAACGTATCCCGGATCACACATTCCCCTCGTTACGCTATAAACGGCTATAAACGTCTATTTCTAATCACATTCTTTTTGTTTAGGGATGAAAGGCGACTTCCCACTTAGGAAATACACGCTAAGTGATTGTTACTAAAAACCTCATCTGTTTTCCATCATATCTGCCCTATGCGTTTCTTTACATTCCGAAAGTCTTTCTCAATCGCGTCGACAGGCGACAAACACGAGGTTGTGAAACAGAATGGGAAAGAGCGGTGGGCGTAGGATCGCTGGGGATGAAAAGGTCATTATTGGAGTATAAAGGTTTTCTTGTATATTTAAGTCATCTCGCTCCTCCCGTGTTCTCCAGGAGGTAAACGCGTCTATAAAAAAAAAAGGGTATTTTTGTGGATTTACTCCAGAAGCGGCCTGCGCCAGCGAACTGAAATTTATGGCAAACACTTAAAGTTTGAAACCGTTTGCACGTGTCGGGGAAGGAGGACGCGTTCCATGTTCATGGAATCTACGTAAACACCCCAAATATGCCGGCCACCCACTCTTAATACATTAATAAGCGGGAAAGTCGAAAAGGAGGTGACGTATGGGTTATGGGTGAAGTGATGATGTCACAGAATCGCCAATTGGACCCTTATAATGCTTACCAGAAATGGCGTCCAGCAGACGCAACAAACGCACATGATGGCCAAGAGCTGGACAATCATTTCTATGTGGTGGGATCGTCCCTGTCGGTGCTGCTGGCTTCTCATTTTAGATTTCAGCAGCGTTAGACCGGTCATCGCGTTGCATATGAACGAGACGGCGAGGGATATCAGACCAAGCGAGGAGAAGAAGAGAAGGTTGAATTGGTCCAGCCAGTTTTCGATCCCTTCCGTTTTTAGGAAGCACCAAGTTCTAGAAGCCTGGATGTGATAAGCTCGCGTGGTTAAGATCGGTAAGAGCGCAACCAAGATGGCGAAGAGCCAGACCAAGCTCAAGATGATCTTCACGTGCCTTGAAGTCATTTTTGTAGAGTGGAAGATGGGTCTGGTGACTCCTATACACCGCTCCACCGCCATCACGCATCCGAGTAGCAGAGGGCAGAGCCCGAAAAACACCATACACATCCCAAAAATGCTGCAAAGTATATTGGACTGGTCGAACCGCAGCCAGTCCCTCTTCGATGCGTACACAAACACAGCGATGGTTCCATTAATGAGATGACCGAAGAGGTCGGTAATCACCAAGCCGCTGGCGAACAACAAGAACGAGGCTTTCGACTTCTTCCGAAATCTCTGGTACGCCTTCAGGAGAATCGCAATCGCCAGACTGTTTGAAATGATCCCGACCGTCATGAACACGATGGAGAAAAAGACGGATATCTTCTGTTCCATGAGGTAGGTAGAGTTAGACGGCGCTCCACGTCCACCATACGCGGTGGCTTCCGAGCTGTTGTTCATTGTTGGGAAGGCGGTTAGACGGCTTGGAACATCTCATCAGACGAACAGACAAAACCTGGAGGAACAGAACATTTTGGCAAAGTGATTGAAGGTTCTGCGTAGACTTCTTATTAATCACATCAAACACATTGTATTCCTCCTTCTGAAGACACAGAAACAATGTATCTGCCCCGGCTTCTGTGCCGCACGCAAATGAAGGCTTCCCGGCCAAAACAGGAATGTGGCAACAGTAACAGGACTACAGAATGTATTTCTAGGAAGGGTTCGGACTTCAGTAGGACCACGAATGATGCTTCTGACGGTGCTTTTAGTTACAAAAGCTTTAAATCATCAGACGTTACAACCTTCAGAAGCCACCAACCTCCCGAGGTCTCTCAACGACCAAGGAAGAGTTGGGGACTTTAATCTTTATTTCTGAATACATTTCCTCGGGTGAAGGTTTTCACGCCCCGTTTCTGAGTTACATGCTACATGTTACGTCCCGTCTACCCTTTGTACAGCGCCACGGAATTTGATGGCGCTATAATAAATCAATAAATGCTAATATTAAAATATTTTTTTAAATAGATTGCATTTTCTTTTTTACATTTGAAAAAACAAAAAAAACGTTTTTGTTGCAAATTCCTAAAATAGTAGGGAAAAAATCCAACAACTTTTTTTTTAAAATCTTTTCTTACATTCGATTCGTTTATCTCGGAATAGCAAACTTTAATACATTTCTGAAGCCTTTTTTTTATTTTTCCATTACTCGGGACATTTAATTAATCCCAGAGGAATAGATTTGGACTCAAAGAATGTTTTTTAGGAGCTTTTCAGTGCCGAGAGTCTCGGGTTCCGGTGTCCGACCCGGCTGGTCTCCGGTGTAAGCAGAAAAGTGTAAACCAAGTTTTTGCACCCCTCGATTTATTCCCAATTGGTGGCGGGGACAACGTTTCTAACCCCCCCCCCTCCGTGTGTTATTAAAAACTTTAAACATCTCCTACGTAATTCCACTTATTTAAAGAATTATCTTTTGACTCCAAAGCCGCGTTGCGTCTTTTTTTAAAACATTTTGATCTGGAATTTTTTTAACAAGGACAGGATTTTCTCACTGATAGAATAAGGTTATCGGGGTGAAAAAAGTAAGAAATTAAATGCCATTCTAAATACGCCCACTAAGCACTTCGCGTTGAAAAAATATTAAAGGCTCCCGGGCGGTTATTTAAATACAGATTCATGTTTTTGAGGGATTCAATTTTTTTTTTTACAGGGGGGGCAAAACCTAAAAGGGTATCGGCTTCACATCCTTAGCGTCTGCTCGCACCAACGGCACTGCAAGGGTTAAGCATGCAAATTTAACATTTCCAGTGCCAGAGGGGTAAACATCAATGTGGTTTTCTCCCGTATCTGGTAAAGAAGGGGTTAACCCTTGCTTGCCAAGTGGGCGTGCAAGGACTGCTCCTTGAGCGGCACTCATGCAGTGTTTAAGGGGTTAATCATTGCATCACTGCACGTTACCTGTAAAGGTAGGGTTGTTAATGCAGGAACAGCCCGTCTGTACAGGGTGTCTCTGAGTGTTTGCCCCGGTCAGGGGCTTTTCAGTACTTCATAGACACGGCATGTGTTTGCGTTTTGATTGGCGGCCCTCGCTGTATCATAGAGTGATACAAAGTTACACACGGCTGGGATTTGATACATTAAATAAATCATTAGAAGCCATTAGCGGAGTGAGAGCGCCGAGTATCGCATGGCTAAGCAGTGTATTAATAGCCGCAAAGACCATATTTACCCCCCCACACAGACACTTAAGGGCAAAACATTTTTAAGACAAGTCCTGCCCCCCTCCCAGTTGGGTTAAATGCAGAGCTAAGTCTTTGAAAAGTTCCCAGACCCCGTTTCGGGCATCTCTCGGGTTCCCCAGTCGCTCACCGATGTCCCATGCGCGATACGGTCCGATGCTGGGAACCCGAAGGGGGTTACAGGGAAAGACACCGATGTCCAACTGCAACCCTTGCCAGGCTGTCCCTAAAAGGAACCGCTTGTTAACCTGCCTTGACCCTGCTGGAAATCTGCCCCCGGTTATTTGCCCAAGTGTTGACCATACCTGGGGTCAGGTCCCGTTCACGGTCGCCGGTCTCCGAGTTTCCCATCCTAGGGTCTCATGGCAGCGCGGCTTAGGGGCAGACGAGAAGCGGTGGGGTCCGGGCTGAAGCCCCCGTCCCCTCTCGCATATTTGTTTGTAGAGCCTCGATATCCAGAGCGATCTCCCGATCTAAAGAGGCTGTCGGATCCGAAGCATCGGCAGCTGCTTCTGAACAGAAAACCTAATGTGTTCTTCCCTAGCTGGCCGGAGCGGCCCCTCCTACGCCACTTAACCCCGTCTACGCTGGGAGCTTGCAATTAATTGCCACATGGCAGCGACTGGAAGGTGTATGTAACACACAACGCGCAAAGCTGCTGCCTCTTTTAATAAATCAAACTTCACGGTCTGTGTACATTTCTGAATTGTGAGTTGAGAGATCATAGGACACAGGGTAAGGAACAGCCTCCCAGCAGAAGTGGTAGAGACTAATACAGAGAGGGAATTTAAACATGCACCAATGGACCAAAGACGATCGGGGCAAATTTTTTGCTTCGTATTTAGTCCACTACGGGCAACGAATTTCGTTACCTGCCATTTTGGTTCGGACAAAATTCGGAGGACTTAATCGGAGAATTATCAGCCTCATTCACTCTTTCATGCTCTCTGACACTCTCACTCACACTCTCACTCACGCTCTCACTCAGACTCTCTCCCAATGTCTCCTCACCATCTCTGCCGAGCTCTTCCATATCCCTGTCTCCTTTCCCGCAGCTCCGCTTCTTCTCCCTGTGTCTTCTTTCTTCATCCGCTTCTCTTGCCTCTTTTTGTTCTTCTGTCTTCTGTTTTATTTCTTCATCTATTTCTTCGTGAGCCCCACGGCTTTGCACTGAGAGTCACAGAGAGGTGCAGAAACGCTTCTCTTACTCCATGAATCTATCTGCATTATTCTGACCTCTAAGACGAGACCAACGACTGATTAAGGTTTGAGTCGTTACAGCAGGAGAAACGGGCGACTAGACGGGGGCCGGATGGGGCCGATCTGCCGGCAGATTCTAAGTTTCTACAATAAGATCCGATCACTGGAGCTTACAATCTAATGTCGAAAACGTCCGTGGAACAAACTTATCCTGGTACAAGGAGATCTGGACTTTAGTAATAAATCCATGAAACCTGATACTGAGTGTTTCCTCGCTTCGGAGGAGGATTTATTTATTTTTATTAACTCCTGGTTTAATACTTTCTCCTAAGCACCAGCAGGTCACAGGATGTGGCAATGATGTCATTAGTCTGAGATGTGACATCACATTACATGCCAGCTTGGCGGTATTGTGTCATGTTCAGCTCTTCTATCATGCTGACTCCACCGAAACTGCGCATGCGAAAAGGTTTACACCGGCGCAGGCACTGCCATTGGTTTTTCAACCTGCCAGGGAGAAGCTGCAGCTCCAGAGCTGGTCCTAAATGTCAGGACATTGATTGGCTACTTGAAGCAGCCTCCTACTGAAATAAATGGAAGCCAAACACATCTCATTCCCCACAAATAGATTAAGGTCGGGGTAGGGCAAGTGCACCTCGCGCGGGGGGGGGTATTCTGCAGACACCACACCATACCTTGCACCTATCGTGAGTATTAAAGTGAATGTGATGACTTGAGTGTCCCTTTTAGGCAGTTGGCATGTATGCCTTCATCTTTAGAACTAATTACTGGGGTGAAAAATGAGGATTTCCATGAATTTAAATGCCTGGGAACTTTTTTCGTGTTATAAGATAAAAGGCTAATTGATGTTGATTTCTGCTGTCATCGCCCAGCCCCCCCCCCGCGCGAGTTCCGGGTTCACGGCCCATTTGCACAATCGCGTTTCGCACGCACAATATTTAAATTGTTTCTCCTGCCAGTTATCTCTCTTATCAAAAACGTAGGAAGGACTTTGAAGTCCACGATCATTCATCTGGTTGTCGGGACCCAAGGCTAAGCCGGCCGAGCCGCAAGGACTCGGCTTCCAAACACAGTTTTTGGTGGAGAAGCCACATCCGCCGACATCCCATCACTCCCAGCCAGCAGCGCCCAGCCATCTGTACGGAAAGTGTGGGATATGATTATTTTTATATATCATGAAATAATGTTATATACCGGGGACCTACCAGGTTCTGGCTCCCTGGAGCTCTCGCTCTTCAGCGGGGGGTACTCAGGGCCCCCACTTTAAAAATGTAAAAACACCCACATTACCCCTCACTCACACTCCTCTTACGCTCTCACTCACACTCCTCTCACACTCTCACTTTCTGTGTGGGGCTGACATCATCGATAGGCATCACTAATAGGTGTGCATGATTGATGACATCAGTAGTAATGTTACGGGGGGGGCAGCCCCAACCGCTTTATATTCTCATGGGGGTGGGAGGGGGAAATGGCCATGGGTGGGAGATTTTGGTACTTGGTGGTACTTGCGAGGCCAGTGGGTAAGTCGTCTTCGCTTTATTATCACTTTGTTCTGGTTTTTGTCATATAAAAAGAGCTCTGAAACCTCTAGGAAGCTGTTCTTCCCAGTTTCTATGGCAACAGCCAATCAGTGCCAGCTTTTGTGTCACATGAAAATAAAGTGTTCCCAGCAAAACAATGAACGACGTTAAATATTCTACGATCAACTACTGATTTCTGGGAAGTGTTTGGGCTGCCGGGCAGCCTCGTCCACCGCCGGGCCGGGGAAAATACATATGAGGGGATTCTGCAGCCCCCCCCCATGTGTTTGCCGTGGTGGGATTATGTAAATTTAAAGGGACCTCTCACCTGTCATATGTAGTACAGCACATGAGAGCCGCAGAGTCCCTTTAATTAGGATGAATGACTTGATCTGAAGATCGAATTGATGGGGTGGAAAAATGAAGATTTATACAATAAGATGATGTTAAATTTAGTAATAAAAATGTTGGTGGAACCGCAGCTTTACCAACCTGATTTTTACTAATGACATATTTACAATACATTTTTTTGGCGCATTCCTCGGTCATCTAAGAGGATTTTGTAACTCTTCCTCGGCTCCGACGTGTAGAGTCTCGCTGCCTTCCTGCTCTGCCATCCCAGCGCTTGGATCTCACGGTTCTCAGGCAGGACTGAAAATAACGAAGAAGAAGGAAAAAATATAATATATTAGCAGGTTTGGTAAATAATAATTATCATTAATAGGAACAGAAAGATTGTTTCTTTATCTCCTCTCCCCATTTTACAGGGAGACCGCTGTGACCTTCAACTCCCATGACCCTAAGCTAAAGGCTGAGAATGTCCGAGGGGAACTTGGTAGTACCCCAGCGGGTTGTTTATGATTTAAAATACTTATTAGAGCTACAAAAAGCGCTCTGCGGGCCGATTCTGCAGCGGCTAGCACAGCGACCTCTGCCAATGGCGTCATGAGAGGACTCAGCAAGCAGTGGGGCTGCAGCTTCAAAACACCTCTTACTATTGATGAGAAATATTGTCAAAAAAAGGAAGGAAGAAAATATGAATCGGCTGCCGCGGAGTCGCGTTTTTTTGGCCTCCCTTTAATTGCGGAGAGTTTGTTGCTTTGCGGCTGCAGCTGCCAAACGTTGCGTAAATTTAATTACCGTACCAAAAATTTCCAAAGCCAAAAAAGGTGGTTGCAGCAGGTAAAACTTTTGAAAAATAATGTTGATAAGGAACAATGGGTGAAAAAAAACAATTTCTACTAAATCGAGGGAAATGGGTTTTCTGTGTACATAAATTTACAGGTTTCAGGAAATTTCTGCATGTGGAATCTCTTACATCCTTTTTCACCCTGTAATTGTTTGTGATGATGTCACATTTTTTCAGCCATGCTGTTTCCTTGAATCTACTTAATTTTTCAGCGTTTCAAGCCGATTGGTCGATTTTCCCAACACCTATATATTAGTCTATACACTAAAAAAAAACCTGTGTAACAGGGGAGTAACTAGAAACCACAGGGCCCCCACCATGCACTGTGACCCCCCTTTACCCCCAAACAGCTTGTGAGTGCCACCTTTGCCCCAAGCTACTTATCAGTGCTATCCAAACCCCTGAACATGTATATATATATACAAGAGAAGATATATAAAAGAAATATCATTTTCTTTTTAGATTAAGGTTTGAGTCGTTATGAGTAGAGGGCCGAATGGTTCTCTTCCGCTGTCAAATTCTAGGTTTCTATGGGGTTTTGGTTTTTTTTACAATTTTTAAATTCACGCTTTATTAGGGTTTATTATGTGCTGCAAACTATTTTCTTTTTGAAGGGAAAATTATTTCAAAAATCACTTCCAAAGACACAATATTTACTTCCAAAGACACAATATTGTCGTATTTATTGCATTTTGTTCTCTTATATCAGCGAATAATAATCTGAAATTTTACATAATAACACAAATGACGGCTTTCCGGGCGCCTGGTGTTTGAAGCCCTAAACGCTGACAAATTCCACGCAGCAAAACAGAGAAAATTGTGTTCTTTCTGCCATTCTATTGAATGAAATGAAGGCATTTTCTTTTGGGGGTACGTGAGAGCGATGAAGAAAGATGAAGCATTTTGGGGAAGAACCTTGGGAAAGTCTCCGAAGTCCAAAACAGCCATTAAAAAGCGAAACATTGTAAAACCAGCCCGACCTGATAAATGGATAAATGAAAAATCTCTATTCAATTACCTTCATAATAAGGACAAAACCTGCATTAGCTTATTGATGCAGAGCAGCAGAACGAGACGCGTATTTGGGCAGGAAGACTGAAAAACATCAATTCAAACGGAAAAAAACTCCTCCAATAACAATAAAATAAGTAATAATCCCGAGTTTAAAGCTATAACATTTTATAGCGTGGGGGGGCTTTTATTAATGTGTTTTAGCTAAATAAGGATAATGGAATAATAAGGATAATGGAATAATAAGGATAATGGATATGGCCGTCACGGTCCCAGAGAAGTCGTTAATCGGAGGCGATACCTTTTGTTGCGTCGGATACGTTTTCAAGACCATAGAAGTCATCCGAAGAAGAGACCTCTGAGGTCTCAAGAGATTATGTGGCTTTGTTGGTCCAATAAAAAAAGCATTACCTTGGGCTAAAGATTCCATCTTTCAGTAGCTAAAGGACAATTAACTCTAGGAAGGGACAATAAAAGCCGGGAAATAAGTTACATGACATCAGCTTAAAGGGGAAAAGACCTAATAAGACAAGTGAAAAATGATTATTACGTAAAATATGCAATAAAAAAATGGACTCTACTAAAGATACATATTAAGTAAATGGTAAAATAAAATAATAAAAATTATAATATAATTAAACATAATTATAATAATTTACAATTTTTTTAAATATTTGTATTTATATATTATTTGTGCAGGGAACAAAACAATTATTTGCAGATTAAATGGAGTTTTCTGGGCAAAGAAACCCTAGAATTTATTATATATTTATTATATATTCATAGTATTTTATTATATTATATAGTATTTTATTATATTATTTATATATATATATATATATAAATATTTTTTTATATATATTTTTATACATTTCCAATTTTAATCCAGTTTGCTAGGTCTCAGAAATTATGTATTCAGATTTTCGGGTAAAGCCGCCAATGCGCTCACAAAACTAGAATTGTAGGTTTTCGAGGGAGCCAATAGAAAAAGAGCGTTATGGTGCAGGAGCCCAAATACCCACGGGGCAGTAGAGGAACGTGTTCGCACCTGAACATTTACTGCGTTCAAAACCAAATCATTTCCTTCTGCATGAAAACTTCCTTCCCAAACGCTATTGATACGGATCGACCGTAAATATGGCGGCTTTCACATCGGAGATCAGAGACCCCACAGAGCTGCCAAATATATTAATAACCAAATATAGGGTCAGGGCGATGAGGAGCAGGTACTGCAACGGGAATCCAACGGGGAGTAACAGAGCAGATGAAATGGGCACTGAATTCGGTGTCTAACCAGCTGGGGAAAAATAATCATATAAAAAACCCAGAACCCGCCGGCAGATCGGCCCCCATTCGGCACCCGTCTAGTCGCTTGTTTCTCCTGCTGTAAAGACTCAAACATTAATCAGTCATTGGTCTCGTCTTAGATTCAGGAGCCGTATGTCTATCCCATGCATGTTTAATCCCCTCAATGTATTACCCTCTACCACCTCTGCTGAGAGGCTGTTCCACTTATCTACCACCCTCTCAGTAAAGTAAAACTCACTTCCATCCCATCTCAGTCTCTGACTCTCTAGTGTTAGATTTCGGTCTCTTGTTGTAATTTTTCTCCTCCTTTGAAATAAATTCCCTCCTGTCCTTTATCCCTTTATGTATTTAAATGTCTCTCTTCCATCCCCTCTCTCTCTCTTATCTCCTTCATCTCTCTCTCTTGCTCCTATCCCCTCTCTGTCTCTCTCTCTTCTCTCCTCTGTCTCTCTTTTACCTATCCTCTCTCTCATCTGCCCCATCTCTCTCTTTCTCCTATCCTCTCCTTTCCTCTGTCTCTCTCTTTCTTCTATCCCTTCTCTCCCTGATGAGTTCAGAATCTCTCTTCCCCCGTAATTTCTAAGCATGAAATAGAAACAAGGCCGCGCAGTTGTACTAAAAGATCCTCGGGCAGATAATGCCGCTCATTGCCGAGCGCTAGAAGCCCCTGGAAGTACCTGTCCCTTCTCCATTACTCACAGGACAATAACTAATTGCCCCGTCTCCCCGCTTCGAGCCGACCCGACCTCGTCGTTAATTCAGAGAACTGCTTGCGCCGTTAATAGCGCCGACCCTCTTACAAACTCATTTTGTGTCGAAAGTTTTTTATGTTTTCTCATTATGACGGAACGGGAGACGGCGTCGGCCGACAGCCCGGGAGCGGAGATCAAACCACCGCAAGCTACAAAATCTTCATTTATAACGTTTTTTAGGCCGTATCGTTAATTACATTTCTTATTTCTGCAGAATTTTTTATTTGATTAAAATAAGTGCCTCCTTAATTAGGCGAAAGCTCCCCAGAAAAGTTCTTATTAATTAAAAAATAATTAAAGTGAGATTTTCTGTGTTTTAAAGTAATTCTCTGGAACTGATTAAAAAGAACGATCCGGTAACTGTGTGTCCGGTGGTCATCACTGTCCGCTGCGTCATGTGACCAGGTAAAGATTTCAAAGGCAACTTGTGGCCGTTAAGGATTTTAACGCGACGAACGTCACTAAAATGAACTATAGATTGAGCTTTGAGTCAATCTGTGCACCTGTTATTAGAGATATTTTATTTAAATGTAAGGAAGCTGAGGTCGGTGGCAGCCTGTGGCAGATCCAGCATTTTCTGATCAATCTCCTGTCCTTACAAAGGCTGCCTGAACCAATCATCAACACCCCGTAACTTCAGAGAACTGAAGTTAAGATGGCCGCTCCAGTGGGATACACATAAGGGGTTTCTGATACATATATATATATATTGTTTATGTTTGTAAACACCTAACATAGGTTTGTTTAGTGTGTAGAGTTGTAACATATAGGCAGGGCCGCCATCAGGGGGTCCAACTATCACATTTGTAAGGGGCCTGACTATTCTTGCGGACGTGATCGAAGAGCGTGCCATCTTTGCCCTCAAACAGCTTGTCTGTGCCATCTTATGCCCCCAAACAGCCTGCTGGTTCCATCATTGCCCCTAAACAGCCTGGCTGTGCCATCAATTGCAGTGTTGTGTAAGGTGCCCCAAAATTTTCTAATGGTGGCTCTGCGTGTAGGAACAGGGAAAGGTGACCGACACACGATGACCCTCTAACTGCACGGTGCCCTGCCTCACAGACATTTTGTTAAAAAAGATGTTTACTTTATGTCATGCTCGGCCAGGGGTTCAGCTATGAAGGGGTTAAACGTTCATTAGTTAATTGCTGATAACTGTCCCGATATTAGAAGAGAATGCCCCGGGTGGTTGTTTGTAATCCCACGCGTTCCGTGGCCCTGTGCATTAGGCGCGTGGCCAGAGGCCCTTCCAGGCATTTACTGAAGGCTCTGGCGGTATTGATGTCTCTATGTCAGCCGCTCCGTATCCTCTGGCTGTAAATTACGATCAATACCCGTTGTAGTTTTCCTGTTATCGCGCAGCGAGGGTCACTGTTGTATTTTAGCTTTAATCAGATTTACCTGAGTTTATTTCCTGCAATTTATTACGTACAAAAAATATTCAAGAAAAAACATTTATAGTGACTTTTCTATGAGAATAGATATGTATTTTATAAATTATTTTACAGGAAGCAAATAAAAAACCCTTAAATGTGAAATTACATTACATACAATTATTTATTTGACATTAAATATTATTTATTGAGCACCAGTAGATTCCCCAATGATGGTAAAATAAGAGGAGGATACAAAGTTAACAATAAAATTAAAACTGAAAATATACAACATTAACAATAATTGGAACGCATCTTCAGACAGTTATACAGAAAAGGGAGAGCACTCTGGTCAGTGGAGTGGCCTAGGGGGCAGTTAAAGCCAAGTGGCCCCATCAGCCCCTGGTAACTAACATAGGCACTAGCACACATATTTACACTCTCACACAAACTCACACCCTCAAGCCAACACACACTTACACATGCTGACACTAACACTCACTCTAACACTCATGCTAACACACATACACACTCAGTCCAACATACATACACACATACACGGATACATACATACACATACACACGGATACATACATACACATATACACGGATACATACATACGCACATACACGGATACATACATACACACATACATGGATACATACATACACACATACATGGATACATACATACACAACATACACTGGGTACATTACATACACACATTACACGGATACATACATACACAACATACACGCTGTACATACATACACACATACACGGATACATACATACACACATACACGGGTACATACATACACACATACACGGATACATACATACACACTCCCTTTTCTCCTTTCATGTTAGCTATCCATGTTTTATGTCGTGGCTTATTTGTGATGTTTTATACAGAGGTGTTTGAATCCACCGTGGGGGTCTTACTCATAAAAGCCCCTCTGTAGAAGTATTCTGTATTAAACCCTCACTTCCTATTGTTTCTAGCAATGTATGACATCATAGGATTTCTGTGGCTTTCCTGACAGGTTTTAGAGCTCTGCAGGTCATTTAGCGCGTGGATATCTGATAGGAACGGATCGCATTAATGTATCGCTCCTGTATAGGTTGGTGATACACCGGATACAATGACTTTCGCACAGAATGTCGCACTTCCTACATGCCCCGTCCCGTGTAGTTGCCCCTCCATACCGTTAATTAGATCTCCGCTGACCAACCCAGGGAGCACCAAGGTCAGCGGAGATCGGTGCCGTCGCACAGAATTGCAGTTCGAGTTCCAGAAAGCACCTTGTATCCCGCTGGATAAACCAAACAGCCAAATTAACTTGGAAAGGACGGTAGTTAGTAGCGTGATTCGTTCCGAGAAGAGCCTATTTATAGTCCTCAAGGATTTTCTGAAGATGTTCCCTGGAAATGAGACCCACCAGCCCATTGTGACATGTAGTTTGGAGACTGATGACTTCCCCCCGTTGCCATGCCTACCCTTAAGGTCCTTCATTCAAAATGCACGTAATTGCAAGATGATTCGCTTTTTGGGGGAAAAAACAATATGTTTATGGAAGATGGGAGCAGGTTACCGAGAAAAGGGCCCTGAAGTCTCAGCGAGTGCTCTCCCCGTGTGAACTGTCCTCAGGAACACGTGCAACTGTCCCCAAACATACATACATGCCAACTGTCCCCAAACATACATACATCCCATTTATTTATATAGCGCCAGCAGATTCCGTAGCGCTGTTACAATGGGATAGAATGATATCATTGCATGTCGGGACAAACCGGGTCAGACAGAGAATAAGACCCTCTTCCTGGGAGCCAATAAAACGTAGAAAATCCCAATCTTGGTTACTTTTCCAGAAAAAAGGTTATGGCTGTTTTTTATGAGCCAGGAAGCCGATGTTTCTCGGTGCGATGACTTGGAGGGGAGACTCGTCGTGATGCTGAAGAAATGCTGCAATAAGTGATGTTAATGCAGAGCCTTTTCAAGAGGGACCCCCTTCTGCAAATTCTACAAACCAAATTATTTTGCTTTTAGCTCCAGGTGAAGGTCATTCGACCCTAAGTGTCTAAACATTATCCTGTACATTATACTCCCTGCTCTGCAAGGGGGTGGTGGATAGCTGGAACAGCTTCCCAGCAGAGGTGGTAGAGGGTAATATAGTGAGGGGATTAAACATGCATGAGATAGACATACGGCTCCTGAATCTAAGACGAGACCAACAAAAGTTCCACCATGGACACGGAAGGGGTTCTATGGGACAGAAACGCTAAATATAACCATCGGTGAGCTGTGAGGAATGGCGGGACCTTCTGGGTGGTAATTGTGATCAGGAAGGTCAAGAGAAAATAAATACACGCGGGTCGCTGTAACTGAGAGCACCTCCATGTGTGATGAGTAAGAAAATTCCGGGGTAATATGACTCATTCATACCCATCAGGAGGTAACACGCAAATAAATACCCCAGGGGCAAGTAAATGCAGTAGCTTGGTACACATGACGCAGCACAACTTGGCCAAAAATCCAAACGAGGGTCATTAGAACTTTATGTCCTTAATCTGTCTTTAGGATGTTATGGGATAGGAAATATTTTTGGGAAGGGATAGAATGTAACAAACACCTGATTAATAAAAGCCTCTGATTAAAAGCCGCGCTCAGCTCTTGGGCCACCGCAGAAGAAACAAAAAACATTTTCTGCGCCCCCGAAAAAAAAGACAAACCGCCTGTTACTCCGGCCGCTCCGAAAACGTAGAGACTCTGAGCCCAGAGTTTGATCTGCTTCCGTACCAGCAGATGCACAGAGTGCATTCATTCGCTTGTTGCACAGAGTGCATTCATTCGCTTGTTGCACAGAGTGCATTCATTCGCTTGTTGCACAGAGTGCATTCATTCGCTTGTTGCACAGAGTGCATTCATTCGCTTGTTGCACAGAGTGCATTCATTCGCTTGTTGCACAGAGTGCATTCATTCGCTTGTTACTTGGTTATATTTGACTTTCTTAATCTGAGTTCTGAAAATGAAGACGCGAATGACACATGGAGCAGGGAGCCCACGGAGAGCGGCGAGCTGGCAGGCGATCAGAGGACGCAGGGAAAGCATTGAGCTCGGATCGAGTGACATTCGGCCTCTCGCGTAAACACATCTCTCTCCAACAGACGGACGCCGAAGGTCGGACTGATTTATACCAACGCCTCGGCCGGCTTGATATCATACATCAAGCGCTAGCCGCACAAATTCATAGAAAGAGCGGCAGTGAACGTGTTAAATATAAACGGGACGGGGGTTTTAAGGCGAAGGCGAAGAATGAAATGAAATGTAACAAAAATAAAGAAAAAGTCATAGAAAACGTACAGAACTTAATCATTTCTACGCCCTTCAGTATCACCGATGAGATTTGGATTGTTTTATTCACTATCGTTGACTTTTAATGGCATTTAAAGCAAAAAGTTAAAAAGTTGCTTTTGAAATTCAATTTATCTTTTTTTTTTTAGACTTTAAAGGGTTTTCTAGCGGGAACCTCAGCCGAGCGATGAGCGCGGAGGCTTCTATACCAGAGGCTTCTACTAAAATCTGCAAACAGGACTTTCTAGAAATAAATCAGCTCAGTTACGTTGTATTCCGTGTCAGCACCTAATCCCAAAACTATTTTGTGTCTGACAGTGTGCTTAAGTCCGATTAAGGGCCTAAAATTGCATCAACCCATTTGGACTTTGACCAAGGTGTCCGCGTCTCGCTAAGCCGTGTATACTGGAGCTCCAGGAGTGGGCCGGTATTTACAAGCCCCCGGGGTATTTATTGGAGTCGTATTACCCCACAATGTCCTCATTCTCTCTTTGATTGGCAGCCTGATTGGAGCGAACAACTAAACAACTAAAAGTAGCACCTTCTGCCCTTCTGACCCCCCCCTGGGGTAAACAAGATTTCTGCGTCTAAGTTTCCATGGCTGAACTTGGTGTCCATCAGGCCGCGTGGCGCGTTCTTTGACTTCTAAACAGCAATAACGAGTAACCCTAAAGCAATGTGATTTATTAGTATTGACTGTTTTATATAGCGCCATCATATTCCGTAACGCTGTACAAAGTATTTCTCTTAATATTCTTAGTGTTTGTAATTTTACTGATGAGGATACTCGGTGTACGGACCCCCTAATCCCTGCCCCCTTGCTCTTTTGGGGTTTTGTGATTTATAAAGAATAAATTGATGTAAAATATTACACATCGTCTAATAAAGGAGCGGATTTATCAAATACCCGGAAACTCAACAGAAATGCAAAAGATCCACCCAATTTTAAGGAGTTGGTTGTGAATATATATTTCAGGGATTCCTTCCGCGTTACGTCGTAAGGACGTATATATATATCAAATAATGACAGGTTTCATAAAATGCTTTTAGAATGCTGTATATTGGGTTTTTGTCTGTGTTTTGTCTCTTTAGTCTTTGTTTAGTAATCAGACAAATGTACTTTTAAAACCTCTCTGAGGTAGACAATAGATTGTAATCATCAAGAAAAAAAAGAGATGGATGCACTCCAAAAAGAACGTGTATCCGTCGGTATATTAGCCCCCGTATCCTGTGTATTATTTCCGAGGTTTTGCCTGAAGGGGTGGCTAGGGCATAATCGGGGGAGTGAACACAGGTGTGATTTTACCTGTACCCGCTAAAATATTTGGTTTAGTAGAGAGAAAAGAGAAGGGAGGGGAAAGACAAAAAAGTGAAAGAATGAGTATAAAAAGATACAAGAGAGAAAAAAAGAGAGGAGAGAAAAAGGAAGATGAATGTGGTAAGCGAAAACAATAGAAAAGATAA
This sequence comes from Spea multiplicata, assembly GCA_009364415.1. Classification (NCBI taxonomy): domain Eukaryota; kingdom Metazoa; phylum Chordata; class Amphibia; order Anura; family Pelobatidae; genus Spea; species Spea multiplicata. The sequence continues at coordinate 24,648 of VKOC01006327.1, forward strand.
ACACATGAGAGAAACAGAAAAAAAAGGAGAGAAAAGAGAAAGAAAGATGAAGTGAAGAAAACGGTAAGCAAGAAGAAAGAGAGAGAGGAAAGAGAAAAGACTAAAAGAGGAAGCTGAGAAAGGAAAAAAGAGAGAAATCGAGACGAGATAAGACTATTTTCTTTCCTTGATGCCTGAGAGTGCGAATAGTCTTTTTTTTTGAGAGTGCGAATAGTCTTTTTTTGAGAGTCATTTATAGTTTTTTCTCTAGAATGTTGGTGTTCACCGCATCATTCATTCCTTTCACCCAGAGGAACTCTCCGACTGATAAAAGTCCATGATTTAATTGACTTCATTAGCATTGCCATAAAGCATCACCTCACTGGGGCTGGGAAGACCTAATTGCCATGCGACACAAAAGCAGCCACCGCTACATTGTTGCCATAGAAACTGTAAAAAAATCCTCTTTAAAAGTCTCTGTGTCGTCTTAATGAGATGAAATCTTCAGAGGAAAGAATAGAATTACAGATTTGAAGGTTTATTCGCTTGTTGGGTAGCGAGGGGATCGATGCTTTGTCGAAGTGGAGCAGCACCGTAGAAACTTTCACCCCCAAACACCTTATTACATCATCAGGATGAAGAATGGCCCCCCGAGGGCCGCAGTTCCTTAAATTCACCCTCGGTATCTTCTTCGCCTGCAGGAAAGGAAATAATGTTTAATGAAGCGTCTTCTCCTCTCCCACCCGGAGCCCCCAGACGAGCAGAGAAGCGGCTGCTCCCTCTTCTCTTCGCCATCAATGTTTCTGACTCCCTAAATAAACCAGAACCATCACGGGTCGTTCATCGAAACCATCGCGGGTCGTTCATCAGAACCATCACGGGTCGTTCATCAGAACCTTCACGGGTCGTGCATCGGAACCATCACGGGTCGTTCATCAGAACCATCACGGGTCGTTCATCATGACCATCACCGGCGTCATTCCTCGGAACCATCACGGTCGTTCATCGGAACCATGCCACCGGGTCGTTCATCGGGAAACCACAAACGGGTCGTTCCCGTTGTCGTCAGCAACAATCAACGGGTCGTTCATCGGAACCATCACGGTTCGTTCATCGGAACCATCACGGGTCGTTCGTCGGAACCATCACGGGCCGTTCATCAGAACTATCAGGGGTCGTTCGTTCATCAGATCCATCACGGGTCGTTCATCGGAACAATCAGGGGTCGTTCATCGGAACCATCACGGGTCGTTCGTTCATCACACCGACTGCTCCCCCGGTTCTCAGAAAATATGTAACTTTTGTTCATTTACAGAAACCCTATTAGAGTCAATACAACAAGGAATATTACAATTCGTCTTTATATAATACTGCAATATTACTGTTGCCTAGCAACCACTAATAGTCTTCTTGGGGAATTTAGTATCGCAGCATTTCAAATGACCAAAGAGGGACACT
>VKOC01006328.1:0-10164 GCA_009364415.1 Spea multiplicata
TAATGAAGGTATACATTTATTAAAACAACTAGGTTTTGGCTGTTGTATCTTAGTCAATATCATAGTTAAAATGTTGGTTACATGTATGTGCTGTCAAACCGGATACAAACCGCCTCCTTAATCTGCATCCCAGAGACAACAGGGGCAGTAAAGGGATTAACAATACAAAAGGATACAGACACCACTAAAATAAGAAATATACATTGTCTTGATTAGATTATCTCCCAGACCTTAGTGTGCTGTTTAAACAGTTAGGAAATAAGGCAATAATAAAATACATTTTTATTAATATCACACAAAAGGATAACATGTCACTCTTTACCAGGGCCCATAGTCTGTAGTAAGGAGGCTGGCACTCAGTCCCCTCCAGGAGCCCATGGCACGGAGGCTTCCATGACACATTCTATTCAAAATTCTGATTTGTAAAAAGATGTTCCCAAAAATAGATGAAACAATATTTTTTTTCACAAAAATGTACCTGAGGTCTTGAGAAGGTCCTGCTCTTATGTATGGTGTTTCCACAGAGTGCTCAAAAACTGCTCCCTCAGTTCCTAGAACAAACAAAAATAAACAATATTATCTCAATTATAGCCCTTATAGATAAGCAATGTATCAATTTAACGTGTGCTATTTTTCTATGCAACCCATTGCATAGGTTAAGTTCAAATGCTTCCAGTGGCTTTAATGGTGCCATTTTTTTGCACCCATTGTCTACCCATTGTTCTACGCTTGAGGATTTAATTGTAGACAGATCACTGAATAACAAACCATGTTAATCTCCTCTGTTAAAAGCAATTAATGTAAAGATGAGTCTTTGCCCAATCCCAAATTTACTGTGCTTGAATGCATTGACATGAGATGTAGCCATATTTAATTATTTGACATGGGCATGTAAAACCTCAAATATGTACTTGTCTACAAGTCTAATAATTTCATGTTACATACGTAACATGTTTTTTCTCTCTCTCATATCCCACAGGATGCCTTGACACATGAGGTCATGTGCTTTGGCCAAAATACAGTACAAAAGCCACATGTTTGTGGTATACATTGAGCCATATGAAATTTTACGAAAAACATACCACACAAAAAAAGAGAATTATATAAAAATGTGTGATGATTGAGTATGTTTACCAAAAACGTGGAATGCAGCAGGAAAAATAAGACGTGGCTTGATGCTTGTTTCAAAGCCTGTGATTTTTCATGTAATAATAATATTATCACACCCCATGCTGACATCCTGCAATTATGCTAACACCTGACAGGGCCAAGCACGGCAAACAATGGCACATAATGAGCCTTTGGAAAAGAAAGCATATACTGGAGGCTCTCACCTAAGTCTTTTTTTTTTGCAGTTTGGGCAGTCTTTTATTTTAACAAAAGACATAGCACAGACCTATAATAAATCATCAAGCTATTGTCTGGCAAACAATTTGGCAAAGTGACATGTAAAAGTCAAGCCAAGTTATATTTCAAACAGTTATGTGTGTATTCATGAGAAAAATTCTGTGGGAAAAAACCCATTTCTATTTAAGATAATGTTCTTTAGTCGACAAAAAGAGTACAACATATTATGCTGATTTTTTTCTTGATAAGTCTTTACAACTTTGTGCAGCTGTGTAAGTATAATGTATCCTGTGTTAACCTTAATATTTGGCCATGTCTTGAATAATCTGTTTTAAACTGTTCCCAGCGGTATATTCTGGCATAGGCTCAGCAAGGGAGAGGATGTTAGTTAATGGATGATCAGGCTTCTTGTAGCACCGTTTCATGAATTGGCCAGTTAGGAAGACACAAGTAGCCCATCTGCCCTCAGCAGCACTCTTGCCCCAAGCAGCATGGCTTGACATGATGTCAAGGGGCATAAATGCCACCAACGTAGAACCTTAGTGATATATATGTCTGTTATGTACAAACATTATATATCTTTCTACTCAGAATCACAAAATCAAAAAATAATATCCATATACAAACATGTATTGTAATTATACCGTTATATATTTAATAGGCAATTCCCTTATCTGTATTTTCTTTTTTGACAAATAATTACATATTCAAAATGAAAAGCAAGAAAAATATACACATGTAAGATTGTGTCAGGATTGTGCTTATGAAAACATCTTTCTGATGGTTGCCAGAGATGTTTTATTGTTTTGCAGACAGAAGACAATTTAATTTTTCTTCTTTATTTATTATAAGTAATATAGGCAAAATGTGATTGGGGAAAAAAACCAGTATCTGGACCAAACTGCCTGAACGTGTGTAAATATGAAGTAATAAGTCACTTGACAGACCCAAGTTTTATGCAGTAAAGCGGAAGATTAGAATACAGCACACTTCTTCAGCAAAGTATTAACAGAGCCATTAGTCTCTTATTCCATGGTTCTGTTTCATTAACTATGATTCATATAATTACCCACTCCACATGCATGGAGTTATTACCACTTTCATGGTGTCCAAGACGCTCTTCCATTTTTAAAGCATTTTAGATGAAAATGTGTTGTAAAATGTGCTTTTACATGTCATATATTTAAATGTTTATGAATGGCTTTCTTAAGGCTTGGAAGAAAGAAAGGGAGGATGGAGAGAAGGAATTATACATCCAATGAAGCCTGTCAATGCTTGTAGCCATATGGTGTGAAAGCATATTGTCATTAAAATACATTTTCAATCCAGAATACTATTGGTTGCCCACATATCAATGAAATGTGGTTATTTTAGTGATTTCATTTTTTTTAGAATAAAAACAATTTTCCCATAAAGTTCAATCTGTGTTATCCACTATATATTATAACATAAGTATCATACCGTCAAGCACTCATACCACGTATATTTTTACAACCTTATTTTTATCCCTCTGTGCTTTACTCTTGCTAATCTTCTCTGTTATCCATAGGACACTTCCTTATATTCCAATGCCTGTTCTAAAAACTATACCTAGTGGCGAATTAATCATACCCTACAGCCAAAGTATTCCACGAATCCTTTTGACTAAAGACTCTTTCATACCACCGTAAAACATTTAAGACGAAACGATCTACCGCTTAACCACCAGTTTTACGAGCTTTTCCTCGTATACTGTCTCTTGAACACCTAGGGAGTCACAACAAAGGATCCGCGACATTGCGAGATCTAATAAAAAACAAGTAGTGTATTGTGTTCCTAATATGAGAGAGAGATAGGGAATTAATTAGATTCAACACTGTAGTTTATTCAAATGCCAAGATTTGTCATCTCATGCATCTTGAGTTATTAATGAGTTCATTGAACCTCCAATAAACTAAAGGAAGAATCGCACTGTAGGGTTCTGCATCAGGTAAAAAATGTACTAGTTTTCATGTAATGACACACACAATATGTGTTTTAGTGCATTTGAAATACGGCTGGAAGTGCGTCCTAAACGAGGAATCGGAAGGCATCTTACTTTATGTAGAAGAACGGTGTCTCTTATTACTGGTGTATCTGTAACACAGCTCTTGCTTCTGCAATGCAGTGAACATTCTGCTGTAACCCAATAAACCATTGAGTTACGTAAAGAACAGCATAAAACTGTATCTTGCTGCTTTTAACCAATTGCAGTGCATCACAAAGTGTAAGGATAACTCGCGTATCTATACATACTGTCTCCGACCATGTTGAAAACTTCAGGAATAATCCTGAAAAAGAAATTCATCTTAACAGTAGTTGCTGTGAATCATCATTCACTGTAATTCAGTTGGGATAACAATCTGTTTGGAACTATATCCAGCAGAGTGTTTGATAAATGTCTAAGAAAGTAAGCTTGTGAGTAGGGCCCTCTTTACCTAATGTATTCGTTTGTCTTTGTCTGTCAGTTCTAGTTTTGTCATACCCCTTTTATATATATATATTATGAAGCGCTAAATAGTTGGCACTATAAAAATAAGAGAAAATAATAAGAAGGAGCTCAGTTCACTGATAAACTCTGCTTCTGAAGAAAGACTGTAACACTGCATACATTCCCTGTAACAGTATTGTTAAGGTAGGGGTTACAAGGGGTGCAACAACAATAGATTTAGCAGGCCTGGTCTAATTGGGGGTCACAAAATGCAGGTGCAGAAAGACACCTCTTCCTCTTCTTCATCATTGACCAAGGTCAGACTGAGGGGTGACTAAGTGTCCCTGGCACTTTAAGCCCAGTGGCTGCTGAATTGTGTGCATGTTGCCACCTTCTGAGTATACACGGCCACACATTGTTACATTCTTATACACTCACAGAGTGCAGCCACGCACATTAAATATGTGTTGATATAAATTTTACACCCATGCTAAACTCCACCATTGCTTTGAAGCCTTGTTATCTACGTCATAATCAGAGGTATCACAAAAATCTAATTTGTAGAAAACATAAGAGTTTATTAAACATGACCATAGAAATCAAATAGGACATAATAACCCCTTGCTATTGAAGATTCTTCCCCATTCATTAGTTTAAAGCATGTCTTTATAAGCTGTTGGTTTAATAAGCTCTACGTAACATTTGTGATCATTTTGCACCTGGATTAGTATAAACACTGGTAAAGTGGATACATAACAAAAACATTTTCAAATTTTATTTTTACTTTTTTTAGGTTATTCCCGACAAGAACTTTTAATGGTTCACCAGTTTCTAAAGGTATTCTTGATACATTTTAAGTTCTTGCCTTGTTTGTGTGTGCCTGACAAAGACATTTAACTCGGCACTGACCAACTTTAAGTTTACCTCTCATCAAAAAAAATTACATCGGGTAAAATTAATTTAGCTGGCTTATGTTTTTATAACTACTTTTACATGCTGACATGCTTTTAAAAAAATCTCAAACCTCATGCCGTTTCCCTGTGGTATCCTCTGATAATCTTTTGATTATTTTAATCTTGAGTGAAGATTCCCTAAGAGACATTTCCCCCATTTTAATAAGCTATTTTCAAACTGTGTAATATTTCAAAGTAAGTGAGATTGTATTGTCTTTGTATTAAGTGAAAGAATTTGACCTTGATTAAAAAAAAAAAACTATTACACCATAAATTCTTATTTTCATGTCAATGTGTGATGTATGTCTTTCCTAGAAAAAAACAAGGCAGCGGCTCTGAATAAATGATTATGTTTTTGCAGAGAATACGGTACCTCTGGTGCCTTGAAGAGGATGTCAAGTACGACATCTATTTTAGTTTGTACCTGGACTTGTTAAGATCCTGAAACATAATGTAATTCCATTCCTGTTGTTTGTAGAACGATATGTCATTTTGCAATAGAAATTTTCTGGAAAATGCCATTGCATGTAAAGGTGGCCCTTTGGTATAAACTAAATCAAATAACATCATAAATGCTGAAATATTATTATTATTAATGCAGTGCTAACACAGTGGTAAACTCAGCAATATATAATTATTAAAATAGCACAAGGTGGTTGGCAGAAAAACAGTTAATATGCCCAGAAACTATCTCTGAATCACATATGTCCTGCACTTATTGACAAGTAAAAAAAGGGATAATAGCTTACAAATAAATCACAGCAATTTATTATAACATTAAGTATAATCTACATTATTAAAAGATCAGTCATTTGGGTATGGTCAACACACTTATTGTTCTTTTGAAATTAAAGGTTTAATTTTGTACCCAGGCAATATACCAAGTTATATCATGTATAGAATACTGATAAGGAAGACTGTATATAATGTTAACCTTTGATTTTATTCTGTTTTTTTTATTAGTTGAGATTGCATCCAAGCCAGCAGATAATATTAGTATGTTTTATAGCACATTATGTATCATTTTAGGGGTTAAAAGGATTCAGTCTCCTATACATCTACCGACTTCCATGAAATGTATGTAGAACACAAATTATGAAAAAAAAACAACATTCTACACGCAAATCTAAACCTTAGAATGTGAATTAATGCAACTTAAGAATAAACAACATAGAAGGGAACATTAGAGACGTTACCTTAAACAGAGTTGCATTTAAAAACCCCCCATATGATATAGATTGAATGTATCTGCCCTTTTGTATAAAGCATAACAATTTAATATATGCATCAATATAATAAATGCTTCGGTATGCTCTTTAAAACAACTCTGGGCTAATCTCTAATTAATGTTAATGTAAATTAAGTCATATATTCAAAACCCTATTACTGTTCTAAATATGAATTCAAATTTCCATTAATGTATTATCTTGAGGTTAATTAAAGGCATTTACTGTGTTGTTGAAAGTCAAGTTATGCTATATGAAGAAAAGTACATCTTAAGGTAAAGGTATTTTAATATTATAATGGCCTCATTAATCTCAGTTTCATATCCACATAGACGGCTACTTATGTCCATCAGATATGAATGTGTACTTTAACACTGAGAAGAGGCTCAACCACATTTTGGAAAGTAAAAGCAACTTGCCTTTGTGTGAACTAATTAAAACATACATTATCTCCAGTTCCACTACCTACCCCTTTCTTGGATTAATCAGTGACTTGTACTGATTGTGCTGTTTAAGGAGATTCCTACATTCGTTCTTGGGTCTATTTACATATACCCAAGGTAAAGGTAACACTTTATCAGAACAATTTGACTGTGTTAACTCATCTTTAAAGAAATCATCAAATAAATCCCACCAATTTACCTATACTTTATACAGGGGAAACACAGGGTTTTTAGCATGATGAGAGGTTTCAGCTTACCTGTAATACATAATTGCCACTTTGCACAAAGGTAGGTACTTCTACTTTGTTACCAAAGAATGTTAAATAGCTTGCGATTCAACCTTCATATAGAGGAATAAGATGAGATATCTCCTAAGTTTTCCCCCCAAATATAATAGAGTTTAATGATTTGTAATAGTGGAACAGAACCTTGACCATTAGTTCTATTTATTAGCTATTAGTTTAGCCAATACAATGCATTTCCTACTTATTTAATTGTTTATTTATTACTACTTAGATGAGGCCTGAAAGCTGAGAAAGTAAGGTCCATCTTATAAGGTCCATCTTATTACTGACACCATGATTATCCTGTCAATGTACAAAATTCAGCATGTAGAAGACCTGAAACTCAGCGGAGTTGGATTGACTCCATTGCATCCATTTACACCAGATCAGAGTGTTTGGATTCACATCCGAGACTTGCTGCCCAGTGACTTTAACATCTGAGAACCAGTCACTCCCAATACGATTTTACATAGATTGCTTTACCTGTTACTCTGAGTCTATCAGCACCAATGGTGATTTCCTCCTCATCGGCAGAAAACAGCATCCTTCCATCCTCGTTTGACTTCACCTCAAATCTTTTACACTGCGCTTCTACAGCTTCTGCCCCTTAATAAAACAAAGGAAATGGGAAGCCCATGAGCAATGTTCAGGAGAAAATAGATGAATAACTGCTGTGCAGCTACATACCCTTCTCTATAATGTTAATTTGATCTGTGGCCAAAAGGATTGTAAGGCTGTGATGGCTAAATGTTTTAATGGGCTGTTCTTGCATTAAGGATGATACTTTTAAGGGCAAATTTAAGCATATACAGTTGTATAACACTTTTAAAAGCACCAATGTCAATGATTCTGGAGGCAACTATGAACTGGAACCCCTGATTTTGATCTGTTACCATAATGCATGTTCACTGATAACCATTAACATTTTCTTTATGAAATGATTTAACTTATTGATTTTGTCTGGACAGGAAATGACTGGCCCCATAAGATGTAGTGTTTACTACTGTATTCCAATTTACCCTGTTTAATGTTTTAAAGTTGTTAAAACTCTTTTTGTATGCATGCTTCCATTTTACTCAATTTCTTTCGTTTCCCCTTTATGTTAAAATATTATTATAAACAGCATAGTGTTAAAAAGCTACAATTATCTTTCTCGGTATGCTACTTTGCATAAACTCTCAAGTTGTTTTCGTAGCCAGCAATAACACTGCCATTTCTGTGGGTTTAATTTAAAATGACCTTTATGGTACCACCACCAGATGAATGAAACGCCATATGGAATTTCAGAACCTGGAAGAACAGGCTGCCAGCAGTGGTTGTGTGACGGCTATTTCATTCACACTATTGATTTTTCATATGAGCTTTGGTAGTAGAATATTTTATTGCCTTATACTGCAACTTCCCAGTTGCTTTTTTGCAAAATGAATGCTAATGCCATATATAGCCAAATGTGTATAACAATGTTTTAGAGGCATACTGGCATTTATACCTAAATCATTTTATAGTAAAAAAAAATGCAATGTAGCAAGGACAGCAGCAAAGGACAGCTTTCTATGCAATAAAACCAAATTAAATATACAGTATATTTATATTTTTATAAAAACCATGCATAAAGTTTCCTACTGATTTTGCCATTTCCCTGAAATAACTGTATTTTGGCTACTCGTTTGCTTAAAGCTGCCTCCTAGAAACTTTTGTTAAGTGTTGATGTCTTGTAAATCCTTTGGTTTATATTTTTGTAGATTCGTAGACTGTCGCTCACTTTTCCACATTTATATAAGATGTGACAAGAATTGTATCCTCCCTCATCCACAGGGAATGGGATTGGGCGAGCCGGAGACACAGCTGGGGATATGTGCCTCCCATAGGGCTTTTAAGATTATTTAACCTCCTATCCCATCAGGTGGTATAAAGGGACATATACACCCTCAGGGTTATGGAATTACCCCCCATCATGCACAGGGTGAGGGAAAAGGGGGTTCATTCTTCACTCCCTTTGTTAATATAGATCTTAGGGATCTGTTTCTGTTTTTTATATTTTTATGTAGTGGGGGGTAATTTTGTAATTCACAGGCAAGGCCCTGCGAATCTTCATGTGCATTCTGCTGTAACCCTCAAAATTAAATGTCAAATGCACTCAATGCCCTCACAAACAACTCACAGATTAGTAATTTGTGTTGTGAGTGTTGGTATGAAATGGCATGTGACTGAAGTTGAATTTGGTTAGTCAACTTCTTGGTGAACCAAGTACAGTATATAGTTTGGGTGGGTGCAGGCTACTGTAGTCCAGATCCTTCATGACAGGAGCAGGAGCGATTAGGTGATTCACAGAGCATCAATCCAGCATGTCCATTTAATATTCATATCTGGGAACTTTTTTTAACCAGTCTCTAAGGTAATAGACATAAAGTCCCTGATCTATGGCAGGTTCCCCCTACTTTCTAGGAAGTTCCCAGGTATGCTCATATTCAATGTCAGTGTCATTGGCAACTTAGCTCTGCCTTCTCTTTGAGCTGTGAGCAGCTGAGTGTTACATCTGACTGCATCATGAGTCTCCTCCAAAACCTGGCCCAGATAATAAACATTGTAATGGAGGTCCAGCACCCACACTCAGATGTTCTGCATGACACAATTGGGTAAGTCTTTAGAGGAAAGGCATCAGAATGAAAATATTTTTCATTCCGCTGCACACAATAGAACACGTACATTATAATATATAATATAGTAGTTTGTACTACTAAACGGTTCATGCTGTTCCTGTTGCTGTCTATGTTGTTTCTTAAAAGTCCAATATATACAATGTAAATAAATGCAATGAAATCAACATGCATCTTTTGAAGACTGAGGACAACTGTGATGTGCCAAGCAGTGAAATTTCTAAACGCTTTTGCTTCACATTTTTTTTTCAGAATGCGAGAGTAACGTGGAAGATGAGATGCACAATCACACCATAAAAAAGTAGAAATATATGAAGTTTCAGTATCACATCCACAACAGAAAATATCTATAAGTCTGGTAAATCTGTGTGCCACAAATGAAGTTTTAGATAAACGAGACAGTGTTGGCTTGAGCAAAACGCCTGTTGAACCAAACATGCTGATAAACATTAGGTAACGATGCTAGGCTATACCAGGCCATTGTAAAAGGACATTAGCTTAAAAATGTCTGAGTTCATTAGAATTATATGTGCCTTCATTCATTTTACTATATGTTTAATGTACTGTGCTACGTAAGTATGATGCATTTAATTAGTGGCAATAAATAGAAGCCAATATGGCATTGATCGGGGTTTGACAGGTGTGCAATATGTTGGATTTTATGAACACTTAATACAGTGATCAATGCTACCGTTTTCTTCTCAAATAATTTATGCTTTCTAGAGCAGATACAGTGTTTTATCAGCAATATTGTTCATTCTTTAAACAAAAAGGGATTTGTAAATGAATATATGTATATATATAT
>VKOC01006337.1:0-15326 GCA_009364415.1 Spea multiplicata
TTGTAACTCTTTGAACAACTGTCTATTACTCAATGCATCTGCCTCGATAACGTGTCTCATCGCACATCATCAAGTCAAATAAATCTCATTATCTCGTTTCAGACACAAAAAGCCATGGCCGTGTCCAACTTTAATATATTTGTGAAACTTCTGATGTTGAGTGAGTACGCAATAAATTATACAAATTATATAAAATGTATACTACGTCATGGATACTACGGTAACTTATTTTTCTGATCTGTCTAGTGATCTTTTCTTACTGGAAAGGAAAGAGGTGAAAATCTTCAAGAAGAAGTAAGTGATATTAGCTGTTAGATTTTAAAGGATCATTCTATAAAATTTATATTTTTAATTTTCTTATTATATATTTTAATTTTTAAATATATATATTCTTTTATATTTTTATTTATATTTATTTTTTTAAAGTGCATTTACCGCATGCAGATTTGCAGTTATATTGTTATTGAAGTTCCTCTGTCTGATTTAAGCTCCTCCCCCAGCTGCCCCTACTGAAACCAGGAAGTAGTCGTGTGTACACTCCATGCACATGCTCAGTAGCATGAAATCAGACAGCCAATCATGTGTATGTATTACGATGGTACAGGTGAGGAAACCAGGATGCAGGGGAGTGCGTTCACTATGCAAGCAAAAAGTCAGTACCGGGTATTAGGCTGAGAAGGTTCAGGCAATCCGGGTCAGGAGCAGAGAGGTCAACAAGGTCACAGGGCAAGCAGAGGTTCGGCACCGGGTATCAGGCATAGAAAGGGTCAGGCAATTCCGGGGTCCAGGAGCAGAGAGGTCAAACGAGGTCACAAGACATAGCAGAGGTCGGCACCGGGGTACAGGCATAGAAGGGTCAGGCAACTGAAGAAGAGGTCAACGAAGGTCACAAGGCAAGCATGTGAGGTCGGCACCTGGTATCGGCATAGAAAGGGTCAGGCAATTCCAGAAGGGGGGCGTGGTGTATGATGCTGTGGGTGTCTAATCATCTAATGCGGCGGTTTCTTTCATGTGAACTCGCCGCGTAACACACCATTGGCGGAATCAGTTCTGGAGGGGTAGTACCGCGCGTACCCGCTACTCGTGGTACTGCGGGTGAAGCACTTCTCTCACGGAGGCGGAAACGCCAACGAGCACCCGGGCGACGTGTCCCGGAGCGGGACCGTAACGTCGCGGGTACTACGGGCGCACCCCCGCTCCGGATGAGTATCCCGTCGTAACGGGTACTCGGGCGACGCGCTCCGAACGGGAGCGTGACGCTGCGAGCACCCTTTACCCGCACGCCGGCCGGGATCGTGACAGTATGCTAGTAAAAACCCATGTTCAGATAGCAGACATGTCACTGGCTGCTGCTACTCCCAACGATGTCAATGGAGAGTTCTACTGAGCATGTGCAAGAAGCATACTTAGGTATGCTTCCTGTTTCCAGTAGATTTAGACTTAATGAGAACTTAAAGCTGCACGCAGGAAATGATGTTAAATTGTGGTTTTCATGTATTTAGGATTATGTGACTCATTCTGGATATTTAAACTTTCTAAACCGTTCCTATACACCATTTTTTTAATTTACAGGTCTCCCCTGCCCCCCTGACAAGGTTTGGACCTGCATGAAGACGTGTCATCGAAATTGTGATGAGTTCAGCGATTTAACTCCTTTTTGCAGTTTTATATGTAACCAGGAATGTGAATGTAAGGAAGGCCTGATCTTACAATCTACATATTCCCAAGTTTTCGTACCATATAACCAATTCCAAGTCAGCTGCCCCCGAAACATGCATTACGACCCCTGCTCCCCTGGTCCTCGCCCTACATGTGAACCCTTGTTAACCCCCCACCATATTCCAGGCCCCTGTGTCCCTCAATGCGTCTGTAATGAAGGTTTTGTCTTTGTTGAAAAACCGGTAGCCAGCTGTATCCCAAAGAGTGCCTGTCCTCTCAAGGGTTAATACATTAAATCCATGACCTGCTTGTTATCCTATGATGTAAATCCTGCTGCGGTGCCCCGATAAGGAAATTGCTTCATTAATCTTTGCTTATGACATCACTGTGCTGTGTTTATGTAATCACTGAGCTGTGACCTCCTTACTTATTTAATGGAATCACAATGTTGTGCTTTTTGCTCTGTTCAGCTTCACTGTGCATGATCATGATGCTGTAATGACATCACTGATTATTGTTGCGGATGTCACTACACCGCCTCATTTTTATGACATTGCCGCTCTTTGTTATTGTCTGTCTAAAATGCATTAAAGTAAAAAGAAATACGAGGCGTGTCTCTCTTATCTCATAATTTCCCTTTTTAATTTATTGAGGTTCATTTTTCTCACTGTATTAGCCTCTACCACTTCTACCGGGAGGCTGCTCCACTGATCTGCTATCATCCAATCACGATGGAATTAAGCCAACTAATGTAGATTTTATGGAATCGTATATATTAAGGCAAAATAAAATCAAGCTTGTGCCCGTTTGCTACGTTCCCCAACTCATGAATGTAATAAGAAGCAAAAATGATTGTTTTGGGGACATTGAGTGAAATCGGATGAGGTGAGTAAGCGCTCTTTTATATCGTGTATTTGAAGGACTTTTTGGAGCTCTGTAATTATTTTGGGGCAAGACACCCTCTTTTGACAATGTAATAATGCGTTGTTTTAGAAGACCAAGTCTTCTTCACCATTAAAAATGAGGCTTCTTTAAAAAATAGAATCAGAGAGATTGGATTCTTAGAATTCTGTTTGTTCCAATATTCCAAAAATTCCCTAATTGTTGTATCTGATTTCTGGTAGGAAAATAATTCTATTTTATTATTTTAATTATTTGTATTATACTTAACCGTATCCAAAACAATGACACTAATTATTACTTAGGATAAATTAACTGAAGTTCTACTCAATGCCTTCAATGGAACTGCCGCCTTCCCAAACAATCACTTCATTCTAATTACAGTCTATTATGGGATTCTCTAATTAGAGGTCTCACGTGATCCATATTTCTTTCCAGAAATTAACAGCCATGGCTGAGTGGGACTCCAGTTTTTCAGCGAAGGTCATCATATTGTGTGAGTAAAGACCTTCGTACAAACGTATCCAATGCATGGACAATAAGTCAAGAAACGTTTCGCTGATATCTTTCATCTCCTTTCTAGTTATGTCTCCTTGTTGGATGGGAAAAGCTGTCTCACAAGGTACGCAATCTCATCTCTACCTTCGATTTCACGGGAGGTGGAAACAAATATGGAGGCTCAGACCTTGTATCTCCATTCCGATCTTCCATGTGAAGAATTATAAATGTGTATGTTGGTTATGTATATGTTAGCCACCCCATATTTCAATTGTACAGCGATGTGGAGTATGTTGGCGCTTAATGAATGAAGAATAATAATTATACCAGGTTATGACGTCTTTACCCACCATATCAAAAAGGCCGGTGGTTTGAGAAGAAGCAGAAGACATAGCGGTCTCCCTTTTTTTTTTTTAATTTAGACATTTTTTGACATTAAGTTTTAGCATGTATTTTTTTTTACAGGTGTTACATGTCCCCCCGGTCAGTCCTGGACCTGCATGAAGACATGTTACCGGACCTGCGAGGACTTTAGCGTGTTGAGCCCTGCCTGTACAAAAGAATGCATGATGGGTTGTGATTGCGACTCGCGTCTGGTTTTTAGATCAAACAATTCCCGAGTTTGCATACCCGAAGACCAGTGCGACGTTCAGTGTCCCCCAAACATGCATTTCGACACGTGTTTATTGGGGCCGCGGCCTACGTGTGAATCCGTGACGAACCCTGCAGCATTTTCTGCCATATGCGAGCCTCGGTGTGTCTGTAACGATGGTTATGTCTTTACCGAAAACCCAGAACCCCATTGTATCCCATTGTGTGACTGCCCTCCTTAGTGGTTATGGAAGATATTTTTAGCTGGTGGGGATCTTCTCTACAATGACATCACTGGAACATATTAATGACATCACTGCTGTTGATGACAATATCAATATATTTTTTTTTAATTTCGTGTCCAATTGTCTTTCATTCCATCAATCAGTTTCCGGTCTTCATTCTTGTGTTTGCTTCATTCCCGCCATTGTCGGTATTTCTATACCTCTATGTTTCCGGCTTCTACCCATCCCAAATCTCTTTTAATCCCATTTCATCATCTTTTTTACCCCACCTTTTGCCTCAATTATACCTACGATTCTTTTTACAATGTAAGCTCACGGGCAGGGTCCCCGACTCCTACAGTATGTACATGCGTAGGTTTATCTTTATTATGTATTTGTTAACCACCCGGTAATTAACGTTTATAGCAACGAGCGTGGATGTGACAAGTAACAGGTGATTTTCAGCAAGTCTCAAATTAAATTAACAGAGGGAGCAAGATAAATTCTTCTGAAAAAGTCATTTCTCACATTAAATCCAATCCCGCAGACCTCGTTTCCTCTTCTCTTTTGACGTCTTTTATTATGGATTATTGTGATATTTGCAATTTGTTTCCAAATCATGAATTTTGTAAATACATCAAAAAATAACCAAAAACCAGCATCCATCGCTATAAATCGTACATTAAAGTTATCAGCACTTGGTTTTCAGTACTTTGTTTGCAGATCAAGCACTTTACTTTGAACTACGCTGCCCCCAATTCCAGTTAGGACCCCCCTACAAAGCATTTTTGAATACAGCGGGATTCCAGTTCTTTCAACAGCCATATTGAATCACCAACTGTGGGAATACCAATGAATAAATGTTGACCAGATACTAATTGTCTTACTAGATTCCGTAGTGAGTGATGAGTTGCCAAGTCGGGAATTCTATATATTTATGTGGACCTATATGGCTTAAATCGGTCCTATGTTCTTGGATACCAGTCTGAATAAGACAGCACCATCATTTGAAGAAAGCCCATATAATGGTATGGTCCATTCCCAGATTGGTTCATTCCACAATAGATACATTGTTACGCTGACCCCCTGCTTTAATGGGGCCAATTGACATATTGTGTGCATCTTCCATGGAACATTCTGTATCAGCATGCGATGTCTGAAATCCAGATCAAGTTCCAACAATGACTTAGTTAGGGCAAGAATATTTTAGTCAAGTGAAGACAACACAACTGGCAAGTTGCAAACATAATATAGAGTTTTTTTCCTAGACAACAAAATGGTGACCTTTGATACTGTGATGATACATTGCAATTAGGCAGATCACGTAGGAAAATGAGTCAGTATTTTGTAAGCGCCTGTAATTATTCTAAGCCCTTCCTTGAAGATCTGACAGCTGTCTATAATATCGTCCTGGGAAGATTGTAAAATAAAGTGCGATTGCCGTAGCTTTTGACGTAAATAGCTGCCTCCCTACGCATATATAAAGCTCACATTCTGGGGATTTCAGTATCCAGCTCGGAGTCAGAGGGGTAAGTACATTTTATCTCACAAAATCTGTTTCGAGGGTTTATAGGACGTTAGAAATATCATTTGAGAACTTGGTAGAACGTGCGATAATTTGGGTATTAATGAAAACTTGTAGAACCGGTTTGATAATACGTATCTCTGCATGCAAAGTCATGGTAAGAAATGTAAGGCTTCACTAAATAAAACAATCGGATTTGCCGTACTCCAGAACCAAACATGGAATGGTCTGCATGTAATAGAGACCGAGAATGAAGGGCGCATTAAAATAAACCAGGAGTGGTGACCAGGAAGCTCTCCAGCTATGGTGAAACTACAGACAACAACAGACTTAATGACATGAATCTTGAGAAATGTATCTTCACAATACCTGGAAAGCTACCTGATATCTGCCTTCAAATAAAGAGTTACCCAACCCATCGCATGATCAATCATATTAAGATCTTGATCCTTGGGAAGAACTTGAAGAAGAAGGCATATAAGTGCCGGTAGTCATCTTACGAAGGGTGGAGGTGGGGAAAAAGGGAAGTTAGTAGTCCTTGGTGTTCAATGCCTTTGAAAATGTTGGTGGTCAACCAGCACAGATGGTGGAACTCAACCAGTTGGCTTCATCAACATAGACCCGTATTACTTATAAGCCTTCCACTGCAGCCCCCTGATGGTATATCTGGAATTGTGTTTCCTCTAAAACAGATAAATCAATCTCTTTCAAGACTTAAGAAGCCATGGCTGAACTAAAGTTTCTTTTATCCGTGAAGCTCATCATGCTAGGTGAGTAAGACTTACAGAAGGGATTGATGAGGGGGGGGTTATCCAGTCAAAGATGTTATTGTTGCTGTAATAACCGGTGGGTTCTTCTCTGTTACAGTGATGTCTTCTTACTGGATTGGAGAGGCAGAATCACAAAGCAAAAGTAAGTGATATCAGCTGTAGATTTAGGACCTCTTAGTCTGAAGGATGATGCAATGATGAGTATCCATCTCTAGCCTACATCTTCACTTTCCCTCAATAAATATCCTTGCTTACTTTTAGAAACATGTTAATACCTTAGTTCTTTAGCATTATTTCTGTGTGTTCTTAAGCGGGATTCGTGTTTGTTTTATAGCACCCACCTGTCCTACTAACCAGACATGGACCTGCATGAAGACATGTCACCAGAGCTGCCAAGAGCTCAGCGTGCTCCTCCCTATGTGTCCCCGGATATGCCAGATGGGCTGCGAATGCAACAATGGCCTCATTTTTAAATCTAAAAACTCCAAACTCTGTGTACCTTATGACCAATGCCGAGTCAACTGCCCCCGGAACATGCGTTACGACCCGTGTTCTTCAGGCCCCCGACCTACATGCGACACCCTGGGAAATCCCAAGCAAAGTTCTGGAAGCTGCGTTCCTCAATGCGTCTGTAACAAGGGTTTTGTATTTGTTGAAAGACCCGAACCCCGATGTGTCCCAGTGAACACCTGCGCACGAAAGGGTTAATAACTGAAGCCCAAAGCCTCTACTAATGGTTTTTAAAGCGGGGATACAATAAATATTCCCAATTCCTTAAATTATGATGGACCTTCCATCCCTGTTCTATCATGGTGGTGTTATCATGGCCATGATTGGTCCAATGAATGGCAGTCCTTCTTTTAAATAAAACCAATTTTATGTAAATCTGCTGGAAATGTGTCATTTAACGCACATAACATCATGTGTTGGTAAATTGTGTGTGAATCTGATTTATTCTGGCTTAGAAGGTGGTTATGTCAACTCCTAATGTATCACCAACAATGTATTATACATTCTACCTGAAGGTGTATAATGAATTGGTTTCCAAATCTCTTTGACAAGGAAGGGGTTAATGATTTTACTTATACATCTATAATATTACTTCCCCGTGACGGATATCAGGAAGGGCAAACTTGTGTTTTCTACCATAAATCAAAAGGGACTGAGTGGCACACAACCATCCAGATAACCAATTACTCATGATGCCAACGTATGAACAAAGAAAATATAACAAATAAAATAATACATAAAAATATATATTTCATAAAATAATTAAATATATAATATATAATAAATAAAATAAAAGTATATTAAAATGAACTAAATTAAAATAATAGAAATATTAAAATAAATTATGATGGCATATTTCCTGTTCCCCAAATTTTAATGTCCCTGACAGCCCCACTAAAAGAAGAATGAATATTAAATTACTCTGTGAGTAACGCTAGCCCCTTGTGAATTCTTACTCGAGGCAGAAGCTGCAGCTCTGCAGTTGCAGCTGCTCCTCCGTGATGATGCTTGCCACTGATTGGCTGTTGAAGCATCCAATCAGTGGAAGGAAAGCACTGCCATTTCAATCCGTACATGCCCCCATCCACAGTGTTCACCGAGGAAGATCTGGAGCCGACTTGAAGTAGCAACCAGCTGGTGGAGAGGGGAAGGGGCAAATGTATATGAATAGAGATTATACTTAATGTCTCCATGACGATACAACGAAAGTAAAAAGGTCCCACACAGCTATCATATGCATTAAGTATATACGCTGGCCGGGGTCACCAGAATGTTTTGGAATATGGAGCACTTCATGCCATACGTCTTAGTCAGCGACCGATCCCTTGTTGTTCTGAGGAGTGTCAGGGAACCAACTCTTCACACCCATACATTATATAAGAGTTGCCCTCTTTATTTAAATTCAATGTGACATAAACACATTTTTAATAACCTGCAACGCAAGAGGTCAACATTATTCAAAAATAACATTTTTATTCAAATATTAATAAATATTAATGTATCAATTTCATATCTGTAGGGGGTGGACGGAGCAGAATTGGGTGATATAGAAATATAACGTATACTTTTGAGTTGGCAACGGCTGGGGTTCACCTTTCTCTGACATCACAGGAAAATATTTGTAATGATTGCGTAACACACAATTAGCCGGTTGGGTTTGTTGGGTTTGTGATTTGGTGATGACGCCGACGCCGAGTATAAAATAAAATGCTTTACCTCGAGCAGCCAGAACTCTTCTGTTTGGAATCAGAGACGAGATTAAGGTGAGATCTGCTACACACAAAAAAAAATAATTAATACAGAACTGGAAGATTTTTAGTTTAAATATTTCTCATTAATATTAACCAAAATATTTGTTTTTCTTGTTTAATTTTCTCTAAATAAACTTCCGATTATGTAAATATATATTTTTTATGCAAGATACATTTTTTGGAAAAAAGTCAAGATGATATCCGGGGCTAAAGATATAATTATATACAATGTTTCTTTTTATAGTAACTATTCTTTTTTTTTGTAGTTTTTCTTTATTTGGTAACAACTTGCAATTTGTTCCACGGAAGAATCAAGATGAAGTCCGTGGCTTTGACAGTAACGTTTGGTAGGTAATACTAACAAATATCCAAAAAATAATAATTCCCAAATCTACCAGCGGGAATTCATAGCCCTTTGTAGATTCTGAGGGGAAAAAACTCAAATGTATTCATTTTTTAATATTTTTTTTTACATTTTTAACAGTGTTATTCCAGATTTTTATCCACGACCTGGAGGCTAATATACTTCCACCACGTAAGTAAAAGAACTCTTAAATATAAAATATATATATATAATATCCAAAAAAAGTGAATTTTCAAGTAATACACATTTATGTTTTATTTAAAAAATCCATTTTTTATTTAAAAATGTTTTTATGTTCCATAAAGGTTTAAGGGGGGTTAAAAATCATGGTGCTAATTCCAGCTGTAAGCAAAGTCTCCTTAAAGAAACACTTTATTGGATATGATAGCTGTGTGGTCACTTTAGTGCCCCCCTTTTCAAATCTATGGGGGGGGATTCTGCATTTGCCCTTTTCATTGCCCCCCCCCCCAAAGTTATTTTCCCATGCAAGAGATGCGTTCAGCTGAACAAATCTCCATGCCGGTGCTTCACTTACCTCCGGTTGAGTCCTGGCTTCCCTGTCCGTATGATTGGCAATTACCCCCCCCCCCATTTCAATGTCAGCGCTATCTTATTACTGATTGTCGAGAATAGTTGGACCACAAAAGAAGGGCAGCTACACAGTTAGGGTTACTCTAAATGTACGAGAACAATATGTGTTAAGCTGTTTTACAGAGGGGCAGAGTTCTAGGGTTCTAGGTTGTTCAAATCATCGCTCACTCTTATTTGATGTTTTTCATTCATAAACTACTACGTAACTACCTTTAAGTTTGAAAACTAGATTAATAGTTTGGCATAAAATGGCTCAAAATGGTATTTTTAGATAATTGTTATATACATTAATGCAGAAACAACTGGTTCCGGACTACTCTACTAGAATTAGAATATTTTTTTTTGTGCAATCATGCCCGTATCTATGTTTCTAACACACTTTGTTTTTTACTCTCGTCGGCAAAACCAGCTATATTCTGCCGACCTCCTATGGTGAATGGGTGTGTTAACCCGTGCTCCGGTACATGCCAGAGTCTGGCAAACCTACATATAATGTGCCCTGGTGTTTGTCGTCTTGGATGCGTGTGCCCCCTGGATACTTACCTTCAGGACAATCAGTGCGTCCCGGCTTCAAAGTGCGTCGTCAAATGCCCCGAAAACATGCATTTTGATCCTTGCCCTAAGTTCAAAGAAGTCACCTGTGATTCTTTAAGGGGGAGAAAAATAAAGGAAGACCGCTGCTCTCCCCGCTGCGTCTGCGACCCGGGGTACATTTTATTCAATGATTTTGAAAACCGTTGTGTAAAAGTCAGTGAATGTCCAAAGTAATGAAACAAAATGTAAAAGAAATCTAATGAATAAAGAGATTCTACAGAACTTTAATTTGTCGGAATTTGTTATTTTCAATAATATTTTTTACTAATATTTAAAATCAATTTATTACACCGAGCCATCGTCTCACACCAACATACATAATGGTATGGTCCATTCCCACATAGCGCATTCCACAATAGATACATTGGTCATACGAGTCCCAACGGAGCATTGTGTATCAGCATGCCATGAAATCTAGACCAAGTTCCCAGAAGGCCTTGGAACGCAACCATCAAGTTTTTCCAAGGAAAACAAAAAAAGCGGCTTCTGATTCTGTGGTCATTTATTGCAGATCGGGTGGGAAAATATAAAAAAAAACTATTAATAAGTCGGTATTTCGTAAATTATTTTCAGACCTTCCTTATAGATGTGACAGCTGGGAAGACTGTAAAATAAAGTGGCTCCCTTTATTCATTTTATTTTTACAATATCCATATCCAGGGTTTTTAGGATGCTGGAAATATGATTTTAGAATTTGGTAGAAGTGCCATAATTTGGATATTAATGAAAACTTGTAGAACCAGTTAGATATACAATATGTATCACTGCGTGCAAAGTCATGGCAGGAGAAGCGAGGCTTCACTAAATGAAACATTCGAAAAGATCTGGCGCACTCTAGAACCAAACAAGCTACTAGAAATGGGAGGAACGGTCTGTAAACCAGGAGTGGTGACCAGGAAGCTCTCCAGCCTTTGTGAAACTCCTAGAGATCCGGACTCGATGACATGAATCTTGGGAAATGTATCTTCACAATACCTGGAAAGCTACCTGGCATCTAACCTTCAAACATACAGCGTATATAATTATCTGATTATTCAAAGCCGGCGTTCTTTACATCAAGGTTTGCCAAACAACATTACAACATGAAAAGAACCTCTTACCCAACCCACCGCTCGGGGAAACATAGATTGGAGATATTCAAACTGTAGCCCCCAGCAAGAATCAGGGACATGTCTTGGGTTTTGAAATTTAAGTGATTTTGACATTGTTTTCAGATGGGTGGAAATGGCCGGGAGAAGGTAAGGGGTCCTTAGTGTTTTTGAAAAGTTGTCCTCAAATCCAAAATGATCCAACGGCACAGACGATGGAGCTCAACCAGTTGGCTTCATCAACGTAGAACACGCATGACTTACAAACCTTCCACTGCAGCTCCCCGGCGATGTATCTGGAACAGATCAGTTGACCTCTCTTGAGATCTGAGAGTCCATGGCTGGTCTGACGTCTGGCTTATATATGATGCTCCTCGTGCTACGTGAGTAGGACTTACACAAAGACTTGATGGGGGTTTTTTATCCACTGAAATAACAACCAACGCGTTCTTCTCTGTTATGGTGATGTTTTCGTATCACAGAATGTTTTGGCGCATGGGGCTCGTCATGCCGCACGTCTTAGTCAGCGACCAAGCCCTTGTTTTGAGAAGTTTTGGGGAACCTAATTTTGACACCCATCCATTATCTGATTATTATCCTCTTTATTTACATAAATTCCCAATTTAATGAGACAGATAAACACATTGTTTATAATCTACAACACAAGAAGACAAGGAAGATTTAAAAATAATTCGGGTAATTTAGAAGCGTCGTATATAATTTAGCGTTGGCATTGGCTGGAGTTTTTTTTGGGCTGGTGACGTCAAAGGAATATTTTTAAGGGCAATAAGTAGTTTGGGTTTGGGATTCAGGGATGACGCAGCAGCCGTCGCCGCCGAATATAAAATAAAATTCTAGACGTCGAGCAGCCAGAACTTCGGAATCAGAGACGAGATTAAGGTGAGATCTGATCTGTTTATACAACGATGTAACGCTTTATATGATTGAACAGGAGAAGAAATACCCAGAATTATAATCAATATAGAAGTGGAAGATTTGCAGCTTAAAATATTTGTTATTAATATTAACCATTTAATTTCTTTGTTTAATTCTCTCATATAAAAATCAGCTACTGAAATTTATTTAATTTACATCCCACGATTTTAAATAAATATATAATTATTGTATACGTACTATTTTATGTAAAACCTTTTTTTGGAAGAACTGAGCTTAAATCCAGGGCTAACAATATAATTGAATACGATGTTTCTCATTATAATAACGGGTATTTTTTTTTAGCAGTTTTTTTACTGAATAAATCAGCTCGTAATTGGTTCCACGGAGATATCACGATGAAGTCCGCGGTTGTGACGGTAACGTTTGGTAAGTCATTTCACGGATGCCGAAAAATCACCAATTTCACTTAAAATGTAAAGCGTTGACTCTGCAGCAAAATTCACATTTTCCTTTTTAATTATCTTCACAGTGTTATTCCACATTTTGATTCGTGACCTGAAGGCGAATTTCATTCCACCGCGTAAGTCAAATAACTGACCTTTAGAATAAAGAATTGAATCTTCAAAAATCGGTACAGACTAAATTTTTGAATTAATACATACTTTATAGATATGTTTTTAATTTAAATAAATGATTTATAACCGATTGCAAAGGCAATGATTCGCTGTTTCAAGCCGCCAATCAGAGGCAAGAATTGTCGCTCCTTGGAGGTAGAGAGGAGCTGCAAATATGGCTTCCCTTAACTAAGTTCTGTATTTTTTTCCTTGTTAAAGTCCTCACACAGCGTCAGGGTCACTCACAGAGTACTTTAGTATGTAGTATTCTATAGAATAATAGTAAACTGTACCTTTAATTGTGATATTGTTACGGATAAAGCTTTTACAGAGTTCTAAGGTTCTAGGTTCTTCAAAACTTGAAATGTTCTAGTTTGATTTTTGATCTTTAAAGTTAATTAGTTCTTAGTTTTGGCACAGCTGTCTAAAAATTACTCTATTTAGATAAGAATACAATACAATATGCATATATCGATTTCTATATGTATGTGCCGTATATTCTGTATGTTTCTAACCCACTGTTTTATTTTATCAGGAGATATCCAATGCACACCACCTATGGCTGTAGATTGTATAAGGTGTGATGGTACATGTGTGAGTCTGACATTCCGACACAGTCCATGTCTTGCTATCTGTCGGTTTGGATGCAAGTGCCCGAAGGGTACTTACCTTCAGGATAATCAGTGCGTCCCGGCCGAAAAGTGCGTCGTCAACTGCCCCGAAAACATGCGTTTTGATCCCTGCCCTAAATTTAAAGAAGTCACTTGTGATACATTAAAGGAGAAACCAATCAAAGAAGACAGCTGCCGCCCCGGCTGCGTCTGCGACCCGGGATACGTTTTAGTGAATATGTTTGAAAACCGCTGTGTAAAAGTCAGTGAATGTCCAAAGTGATGAAACTAAGTGAAAATTCATCTAATGAATAAAGAGATTTTACTGAGCAAAATGCGTGAGCGTCTTACAATACTCTTTACTTTACTGTGAGGGTGGTAGTTAAGTGGAACAGCCTCCCAGCAGAGGTGATAGAGTGTGATACAGTGAGGGTATTAAACATGCATGGGATAGACATACGGCTCCTGAATCTAAGACGAGACCAACGACTGATTAAGGTTTGAGTCTTTACAGCAGGATAAATGAGTGACTAGACGGGGGCCGGATGGGGCCGATCTGGTTCTGGGTTTCTGTGTATTGCAGACTTTAATACATGTCAAGGGTTTATTGGGTTTGCCCACCTGATGCTGATCCCAGGACCTTTCGGGCTGCCTGATGGCGTAGGTGCAGCTGAACGAAGTGTTGCTGCACATTACATTTTTATGCTCACATAGAGTGCCGCCGGGGGTATCCAGCCGATAGCAGCATGCCGTTAACGGCTGGTGGCCCACTGTGCATTTGTCCTGTGTGCCAGATGGCCAGTTGGGGCCTAAACACAAGCCACACAACAAATCATACCTACAGAGGTACCATAATGTTCTTAAAATAAATAGATCTCTTTAATTACTTTACAGATTTGAGACAGTTGCCCCCAGAAGGGGAAAAACTCCAAAGCACATTGTACAGCATTAGGACAATGGGCGGTCCCTAACCCTTTGAAAACAATGCATTTTGAGCCCGTACATGTACGGCCTTTGTCATTAAGGGGTTAAGATGCCCGTTCATCCAGTAGAGCGTTTGTGAGGTCCGGCGCTGATGTTGTTGAGACGCCCGCCTCGCTATCTCAGGTTTCAGTTCATCCTAAAGGTGTTCGACGGGGTTGAGGTCAGAAGTCAGGGCTCGGAAATTTAGAAATGCAGACTGCGGGGCCGGGTGTGTGATTTTAGACACCCGTGGCAATGGGTCTGATCGAAACTGAATTCAATAATTAAGAGGTGTGTCCGAATACTTTTGTCCATATAGTGTATTTATACACAAGGGGCTTAATTATCAGTCTCAGGAAGGACAAGAGATGGGATTCGATTTATAAACACACTTTAACCATATCAATGATTGATGGTGCCGGTACCGATGTAAGGCCACAAAAGGAACACCGGGTCCCTAATCTTCTTCTTCTTTTGGGGCCACACAACAGAAAAATATTGTAAATGCTACAGGCAGCTCCCTTCCTTAGAAGAAGGTAAATGTGCAGAGGGGGCTGCAATATCCCTCCATGCCTTTGTAAAAGGGACATTAAAGTGCATATGGCGGCCGCAGTGTCCCTTTTAATCCGATACCAAAGGTCCTGGTATCACAGAATGTTTTGGCGCATGGGGCTCGTCATGCCGTACGTCTTAGTCAGCGACCAAGCCCTTGTTTTAAGAAATTTTGGGGAACCACATTTTGACACCCATACATTATCTGATTATTATCCTCTTTATTTACATAAATTCCCAATACGTATCACACATTGTTTATAATCTACAACACAAGAAGACACGGAAGCTTTAAAATATTGAAATGATGTCTAACGCTCACCTCTGTGAGGGGTAGATGGGGCAGAGTCGGGTAATTTAGAAGCGTTGTATATAATTTAGCGTTGGCATTGGCTGGGGTTTATTTTGGGCTGGTGATGTCAGAGGAATCTATTTAAGGAAAATTAGATTATTGCGTAACACTTAATAAGTAGGTTGGGTTTGTGATTCAGGGATGACGCAGCCGCCGCCGCCGCCGAATATAAAATAAAATTCTAGACCTCGAGCAGCCAGAACTTTGGAATCAGAGACGAGATTAAGGTGAGATCTGATCTGTTTATACAACGATATAACGCTTTATATGAT